>VNJS01014879.1:0-17199 GCA_008042575.1 Drosophila watanabei
AGTTAAAAGTAAATTTTTTCGTATTTTAGACATCATAAGTCGAGCGTCAAAGTCTGTTAGAAGGCGCCGGCGACCATTCAACTTATTTTCAGAACAATTATTTTGCCTCTTCTGCACCTTGACAACCACAGATTGGCTAATTTGCAGCTTCTCAGCAATAATGCGTGTCAAACACCCACTTTTAGTCAGAGAGACAATACCTTTTATTTTATTAGGAGACAGCTTCTTTATTTTCAGCAAATAGTTAGAGACAAAATTCCAAACTCTACAAATAAACTTATGAAAGAGAGTGATTTTATGAATTCTGACAACGAATAATAAATGCAAAAAATAAACGGTAAATCCGCAGGTCAATTGCTGATAAGATAGTAAGAAGAGCAATTAAAATAAGCGAACAACGGATGGTGCAAAACTGAGTACATGCCGCTTGTATTTGTTTCAGAATCATAACTATTCTATTTATTCCCTTACTATTTTGAAACATACGCCTAATTGTTAAAAATAATCAAGGTATTTAAGAGAAAAAAAGTTTTTGTCATTAACTTTATTCGTTTTATTTTTATTTGCGCCCAAACATGAAAAAGTTGGTCATGGAATCTCTTTTGCTCCCCACTGTATATATATGGTAAAAAATTTCGTTAATTGTAAATTTATATCTAAATTTAAAATATCGAAAATTATCGTATTAAACCCTAAAATATCGATATTATAGAAGAAATATATGATAATGATATAAATAATGGAAAAATATCGTAACTTCTTAATTTGGATATGCAGAAGACTTTTGTAAAACTTGATATATCGAAATTTATAATAACGAAAATATCGTTTTTAACCTTTAAATATCGATATGTTAAAAAATATATGATCCCGTTCTTTTCAACGTTTATATCGGTCCCATATATTAAACAGAATATTAAGTTATCGAACATATATCGGACAAATATTGAGAGAGAATCGATATTTTTTTAAAATATTTTCTGTCATCCCTAGTTTTTTTTTTTCTAAGAAAATATCCATTAAACGTTCTATAACAAATTTAAAGCAGTTGTAATATTGCACGTTGAAATATTGAGAGAGAATCGATATTTTTAAATATTTTCTGTCATCTGAAGTTTTTAGAACGTTACTTTTCTGAAGAAAAATATCCTTAAACATTCTATAACAAAATAAAATCAAAGTTATTATAAACCTCTCAATAATTATATTTTTTATTTATATTTTGTATTCGTAACATTTAATGTAATAATTATATTTTTTATATATTTTTTTTTTTATTATTTATTCATTACATTTAATTAATACCAGGTACCTCATAGTCGTGTCACTCACCATCTTCATCATTGTGTTGGTATTTGCAGCAACAGTTTGTTGCTTTGTTTGACTGCTTGTTTGCCAAGACAACGACACGCTTATAAATTTTTAATTAAATTGTTGTTTTCTAGTTTGTCGCCGGGTTCTATCTAGTCGCAGGAAAACGCATTGATTGTCCCCATTCGTGAGTCTCTGTGTCTGAATGTGTGTACGTGCGTGGGTGTGGCCATATCCTTTGTTTGGAAATTGGTTTTGTATAGATTGTGCAATTGCCTGTCCATATTCGATAGCTTCTCCGGGGCAAATTGAGTTGTTTAACTTGCAATTGAACCGGGATCAAGAGATTAAGTGGTAGAAAGTAAGTAAAGGTTAACCAAAGGCAAAAGGAAATCGGATTTAAGTGAGCTAGGAGCTGGATCAAACTTAAAGTTTGAAATGCTGGAATTTTAGAAGGATACAAAAGATATGAAATAATTTTATAGACAATTTTATATTTATATAAAAAATCAACGGATAAGAGGTTTATTTTTCATTATTCAACAAAGTAAACCTTCATCAATTGTTAACACTCCTAACGAGTGAGGCACGCAAGTAGGTTTATCCTATGTACACATGTCTAGACCATTAATACCAAATTTATTATGTATTCCCTATCAGGGCTCAGAACTCAAATACTAAAGCCTGAACCCCATTGAGACCATTTACATGTCTGAACAATTTTTTTGTTCTCTGCCTTCGTAAGGCGACTTTTTGCCTATGACAAATTAACTTATTTAGTTGCGGCAGCAGCGGACCGTCATACGAAATAATTTATCAAACTCGCATATAAATTATTGATGTGCCGAGTGTGTGAGTGTATGACTTGGTATAAGTGCTCCAACGCCCACACAATATTTTTCCGAGAAATGAATAAAAATTGTTTTCAGGCTTGCGGCTTGGCGTGTAGGCGTTGTGGCAAATGCCAATCACGGGCATTAGGTCGGACGTAAAGGATCGGAGGTGGATTTTAGGAACTGCTCCACTTTTAGAGAGAGAGAGAGAGAGAGGGCGAGGCGAGGCATAATGAGGCGGAGAGTGGTCAGAAGCCATAGCTGGAAATCGGGGCCAAATGATAAATGACAGTGCAGTCGAGGCCTCTCAAAATTATCATAATTTTCTCCTTTTAATTGGTTCACGTTCGAGGAAGATACTGGGAAAAAATTTGGGGTTTGTTTAAGTTAAAAAAAAAGTTTTCTTTTAAATATTTGAGTAATATTACTCATACGCAGTGTTGGCCCTATTTTAAATCCTATTATGGAGGATTTCCTGTCTTATTTGTTAACAGAGAAAAACTTTTCTTAACATTACCATTGAGTTATATTACTCATACGCAGTGTTGGCCTTTAAATGCTGTTATGGAGGATTTTCTATAGGTTTTGTTAACTTAGAAAACTGTTTTTTCTTAGCTCTTTGAACTCATTTCTCGCTGTGTAAAAGGAGCAAGGAACCACTACTTTCTAATGTTGCCGTCGGCTTGGCTTGTTTGCGTTGGTGTTGGCTCCTGCCACTGCTCCTGCTCCTGCCTTTGCTCCTGTTCCTGCTCCTGCTCCTTAGGTGCCGTTGCCGTTGCTTCTGCCGGGTAATTTTGCATGCAAATAACTGGAAATTAGTGTAAGTGCTCACTGACATGCCACACACACACACCCAGAGAGTGGCAAAGCCACTGCCAGAGCTCCTGGCTGCCTGGCTGCCTGGCTGCCTGGCTCCTTAGCTCCATGATCCTTGCACCTCGCTGCTGGAACCCGGCAACCCAAGGAAACCCCACAGCCAGAGAGAAACAGACGATGGCGGAATAAAGTGGCAAACGCTTAACAGCACGGTTGAGCACAGAGAGAAAAATAAAAATAAAAGCATTTAATGCACTTTAATAAAACCTAAAAGGTAGCAAATGCACCTTGAAAAGTGAGGAAAACTGATTAAAAACAAAGTTTTTATGATTAAGCATTACTTTAATTTACTTATTAGGAAGAATATAATAAGTAAATTTTAGATGGTCTTT
Source organism: Drosophila watanabei (assembly GCA_008042575.1). NCBI lineage: Eukaryota > Metazoa > Arthropoda > Insecta > Diptera > Drosophilidae > Drosophila > Drosophila watanabei. The sequence continues at coordinate 3,353 of VNJS01014879.1, forward strand.
AAAGAAAAAGAGCACGAAAAATCGTAAAAATTCTATTCTAAAAACTTTTAATTTAAAAATATTTCCAATTGAAAATTTTAATAAATATTTTAAAGATTTATTTAAAGGGTTAAATATTTCCTTCTTTTAAATTAATATCTTTAAAGTAAACAATTTTTGAGACGTGTTTCTGCAAAGTACCACGTCGGCGTTGTATGGCAGCATATCTAAATCGGTTTCTCCTCTGCTCCTGCCAATGCTTGGCAGGACTCCGTGTCCTGGAACATCAGCGCTTTAATACAAAAAAAAAAAAAGAGGGAAGAAAACCCATTAAAATGCAATGAGCGCACAAAAACGTTTTATGCCACGAGCTGAACCGAGCTGAGCTCGGATTTAAAATTGCAGTCGGTTTACTCGCCGAGATGGAATCGAAAGGAAAGTGCCGAGGCGTTGCCATAGAGATTATATTAGCATAATTATGAAACTTGCCTGCTCTTACCCTTCAATTAATTGGTTCAACAAGTGAAGATATGTTTGGTTTTATCTTGATTAGACTATAAGAATAATTAAGAGTTATGTACAATATTTTTTGAATTAGCATTTTATACTCCTAAATCACTAAGCTAATTTTCTAATTACATTTCTATATAATTATATTTCTAGGAGACTAACTAGGAATAGAGGAAAATATGTAGAATGCTCTAGAAAAGTTGGATAACTAAAAACTTAATGCAAATCCTGGTTTAATCCGTGTAAAATCCAATTCCTTATAATGTTTTTTTGTTCAATAAAAACCTACATATATATTTATTGGGGATTTTCCAAGCCACATTTAAAAAGTCTGTTTTTTAAGTAACATTTATTTCACGAGATAAGAATATTCTTATTTAAAAATATTAAAAAAACAGGTGTATATAAGCCAACCTTTTAAGCATTTAATCTTTCAATACGAGATTTTTTTAAGATATATATAAGGTGCCTTCAAAAACTTGAACTTGAGAATATTTAAATAAAGAAATTATTACATTTTAATTTAGAAATATTTACAAAAAATGTATTTGTATACGAAATTATCTGTTAACTTTTAAAATTCTAGCTTAAGGCCTTAGCTAATCAAAAATTCCGTTCAATTTTAATTACGCATTAATTTCTTAATAATAAATAAATATATAAAAAACTCTTTAAACTTAATAGATTTAAAAATATTATTAAATATAGATTCATATCAACTTTTAAAGTATCAACTAGTCATAACTCGAAACCATTTCCATTAACCCATTAGCTATACAACTTAACTGTGTCTAATGAGGTTACCATTGCTTTTCTCTTGTTAGAACGAAGTTAGTCAGTTAAAATATTACCTTAGCCATGGCAAAGCTAAGTATTTCCTATATTTTGCTGTCACTGTTTGTGGCTCTTGGTTGGTCGTTGCATAGATTCGAAGTGGAAGTAATCAAAAAGCTGAGCGCAGAATATAAAGACGCTCCAAATTTTGTGATATCTCCGTTTGCTATACACCAGGCACTGGCTATGCTCTACGTGGAGAAGGACAAGGCCAGAGACTATCAACTGGCCAGGGTCCTGCGCCTTACTGGCAAGGGTACCGACCAGATTCTAAGCTACTTCAGCGAGGAGCATAGAAAGGCCATAAATCAGAAGTTTAGAACCGCAAATCAGATATATTACCCAAAGAATTTCAATATTCCGCCAAATATGATGAAAATGAGTTCCGAACTTAGTGTGGATGTGGCAAACATTCCATTTTCCGATGGCCAGACGGCAGGTGATACCATAACCAAATGGATTTCAAAATCCATAAAAGGAGTTGACTCCGAACTTTGGGGTAATAATATGCCCACGGATAAAACCAAGTTCGTAGCTGTGCAAGGACTTTTGGTTAAACCCAACTGGAAGCATAAATTCGAGTGGTTTACGTTCAAGAAATTTACTAATCAAAAACCAGGAATGAGGTCATCCTCAGTTAGAACAAAAATGATGTATGGCACAGGACCGTTTCCATCCCTTGTGCACGGTAACGTGCGAGGTGTGACAATACCACTTTCCACAGGCAATCTAAATTTGATCATTCTCATGAAAGCAGATGGTCGAGGTTGTCAGGAAATTCTGGAAAATCTCAATAAATATCTGGCAATAAAAATGCACAAAAATAATAAGGTTCACTTATATATTCCTGCGTTTACGATCAGTAATACGTTAGACCTAACCCAGGGCCTCGAGAGTTTCGGCATTAAAAAAGTTATGGCTAAAAGACCACCTCCAAAAGGGAAAATTCTACCTACTGCCATTTTTAAGCAGCTCAATGCTCTGAAAGTGCAGCCAAGGGAGAATCAATGTAAGTTCATGTGAAATCAAACAATTTTTTTATTTTCACATATTTGGAATGTATCGATAAAAATATCGCACTAATTATCATATCGAAAATATCGTATAGATTGAAGAATTAAAATTGAAAACGTTGAAAAATATTGTTTGTTTCGGTCGTTTTCACTATTCTTCTTAATTTTATGCGATTATATTGTTAAGATACAGAATACAAATTTTGCTTGCATTATATCGATAAATATCAATGCCTTTCGATATAAAATATCGATCAAGATATATTCATGAACCGATCGATAAATCACAAATAAGTAAATTTATGCATCAGTTGCGTTGCATATATCCGATATATTAAAAATGAAATCTACTAAAATATCAATTAATATATTAAATGACATATCAAAAGTGGTTACAGTATCGATATATTCGGGCATACCTAATATGTAGGAATATCAATAATTTTAACAAAAATTCTACAAGTTGAAATGAAAACCGAAAAAATATGAAAAATGATGAATCGATCGCTAAATCATAAATGAATAAATTTATATATCTAACAAAAGTTCGTTAATATGTTAAAATGAAAATTTAAATATCAGCTGTTTGTTATCTTATTTATTTGACACTTTTATTGCATATATCCGATATATTAAAAAAAATCTACTCTAATATCGAAGTATATATCGATTGTCATATCAAAAGTCGTTACAAAATCGATATTTTCTGTCATACCTAATATGTAAGAATATCAATAATTGTAACAAAAATTCTATAATAAGTTCTAAAAGAAAACCGAACCCATTTCCTCTAAGTGCATACTAATTTAATAATTTCACTTTTAGTTCTATGCGAATATGTGGATGATGACGACATTAAAGTAATCAGAATCGACAAACCATTTGTGTTCGTTATCAGGGACCCGAAGACCATTTACATGGCCGGCCGTGTGAATTCATTAAAGGAAGAAAAGTGAATTTTAACGGAATTTTAACTGAATTGTAAATTAAATTAACTTAAATGAAGCCAAACAAGTGGCACACACAAAAGTTTTTCCTTTTATCCCGACCATTAGCGAAAGTGTGTGTTTGTGTGTTGTGGCAAAAGGCGGGGCGGGGTAAGAATTCCCGATGGCATTGTTTACAACGTTGCCGCGCATATTAATTGCCTGTTTAAGCAAATTGAGGCCACAAAACATCAGCAGTAGCAGCAGTAGCAGCAGTAGCAGCAGCATCATCACCGTGGTTTTGCAGCTCATTCCCCAACGCATTCCCTTTTTTATTTCCATTTTTTTTTCCTGTGTGTTTGGTGTGCCCCTTGGTGTGCGCATTCCACAATTACTCGCAATTTGCGGTGGCAACGAAGCCAAATGCTGACAATTGCATCATGGCAACGACGACCCTCACCTCAGCCTCAGCTTCTATTACCTTCTCTCCTCTTCCGCTTCATTCCCAACTGAAATTGCATAAATTATAAGACTTGGGGGGCCAAAAAGGGGAAGACGACGCTGATTTCCCACCGAACCCGCAAAAGCATCGACGACAGCTCGGAGAGTCCTTTTAAGTGCCGGCTTCTCAGCTGGATACCAAAGCAGCAAAGTCCTGAAAGCAGCAGGAAGTCTCTTGAGCTGTACATGCTATGCCGTGATTTTCGACTGACTACTGCCACAAATTTCAAGGTAGAATAAATGCAACCATTCGAGTGCTCGAGTCATAAATTATTTAGTTTCTTGCTTAATCAGCCGAGACTTGGTGAGAGATAGCTAACAAATTGAACTGGAATACGAAATGGAGTGATTTACAAGGATACTTAAAAGAGTGCATTGCTTACTACTTATAAAAAATATATAATTAAATATTAATGAACTAGTAAAATCAATAGTAAAATCAATATTTAAAATATTATTTAAAATATTTTCTTAAGCTCAAAGTCCTAACAATATCATTTTAAATTTGCAGTTTTTTTTACAGCTTAAATACACACATATTCAAATACCTAATTTTAGTAAAAATGATTCCGCTGTCTAAATAATTTATTGTCCCTCGAAAACATAGAGTTCCATTTAATTTATTGAACCAAAATACAGCAATTTGCTATTACCGTGGGCATCCATAAATTATTAAATTGTACTTGTTAACAATCTAAAACTCTGTAGAGAGCAATTAACCTAGAAATAATGCACATGCATTCATGCCACTTGTAAGTTCTTGAACAACATGCATATTGCTCATACGCTCCGTTGGCCGCACAATCACAACAAACTTGCATTATGCCAGAGAGCTGTTTTATTGGGTATAATATAAACTGACGGCGCCTAGCAAGGAAAAGGGGGTTTGCGGGGTTCCAAGGGGGTTATAGGGGATTCTAGGAATGAAATGAAGGTTTAAAAAATGCAGTGTCGTCATTCTTGGAATTTTAGAAATAAAATTTTCAAGAGATAAGAGGTCAGAAGTTGACCACTTTGTCTAAAGAAAATTTATTTCTTTATTTAAACAGAAGAACTTAGAAAATATTAAAGTTTACCAAAATTATTAAAAAAATAGCAATAATTAAATAAATAAAAAAAATTTTGGTTAGAGGTAAAAATTTAAAAGGATTTTTCAGGTTCTCCAAAATATATTTTTCATTAAAACCTAAGCTTGCTTTCACAGCTTTCTTCTTATTAAACTTTTACCTAACCTAATTCCCACCACAAAATTTAATAACAAAGAATTAACCATGACGAGAGTGAGCTTCACACTAAACGATTTTCCAGGGTTTGCGACTACAAAGGAAAAAGAAATAAGAACAAAGTTTTGTGAGAAAAGTCAAATAACCAACGGAATCGACAAAAGTTTGATGGGAATAAATGGAAACAATTACAAGGCAGACAGCGGATACTCGTGCCAGAATTGTTTGCTTTGTTCTCGTACTTCAACTTTATCCTTGGCTTTATTCCTTACCCTATTCTCTCTCTCTCTTTTCTTTTTTTTTCACAAAAGTTAAACTCACTTAATTGAATTGAATGCCAAACATTGATGTCGATGATAATGATGGGAATGATGATGATGGTGATGCAAAAGTGCACTCGAGTGCAAGTTATTCAGGGAGCTCTTCTTCTAGCTGGCAATATGGCAAATGGATTCGACTAACAATGCCTTTAGATTATGAACCCTGCAGCCTGCACTTGGCATTCTCAATTGGTACTATGAAGTAGTTGTTGTGGCAATAAAAAAAGTGGCCAAAAGACGTAGTGTATTAGCGTGTCAAAATGACATAAGCCAAAGTCACATTTTTAGCCCCATTGTTTGTTTGTAGAGACATGTCAGAAAAGGGGCATAAAAACGATAACCGAACAAACGCATAAGAAATGGCAAAAGTTCGAAGGGAAAACACCCTTTATCTACGCATTAGCATTAAATTAATTTAAGCTTTGCTTTAACTCAATAAACTAGTGCCAAAATTATAGCCCTAGATAGCAAATCTCTTTTTTATATTAAGAAGAATATTTAAGCTTTAAATATTTATGTGGTTAATACATCCCTTTAACTTACCAGTCCACCCTCGTCCAACTGTTGACTCTCTCACCTGGACGCCTGTCCTTTGTTCCCTTCGTTGATTTTTTTTCTCTCTCCTTTTTTTTATTGAATTTTCACACGAGACTGAGCCATCGTCTAGTTCACAGACCCCTTCGTTGCCCTCTTCCACAGCTCATTTAACACATTGACATTTGGCTTATTAACACCGGAGGACGAAACGGGGAGAGGTCAGACCAAGGATGTTTAACTAATGGACTGGGCATTAAATCGAATACGCTCGTTATACACATGACTTCGATAATAATCGATAATGATTTGTGTGCGTAAATCGAGGGGTGAAGTTTCTCTTGCGTGCCACACACACGGCGTATACTTAATGCGTGTGTTAACTCGGGCATTTCACGTTTTCATGGCCATTGACTTGGGGAATTTATTGAAAATTTAGGATTTATAAATTAGGGAATTTAGGGAATTTATTTGTGTTTAATTAATTATAAGAAATTCGATGTATAAATAAAAAAAATGGTTATAAAAGACGGTTTGTAGGATAATATACATGTATTTTTGGCTTGAAATTAAAAAATTCTTTAGGAAATAGGATATAAACAGGGTGACTAAGGGCCTAAAGTAACTATGTGTTTATTAACTCTTCTACAAATGCTGCTTAGATATACAAATAACTATGTTTATGCTTTAAATAAGCTTTGAGGAGGAGTCCGAAACTGACTGACAAACTTTTGATGAACGTCATTTTATTTAATAGAAAACGGTCCAAAAAAGCTTCGACTAACTTTAAAAAATCAGAAAAATCATACAAAATTAATATATTAATTATTATTAATTAATATAAACAATTAGCTACAAATTTAATAAAACATCAAATAAAAATCTAGTATCCCATTCATCCTTCATTCACATTTGCTTCATTTCCCTTACTTTTTTACGGCCATTGACTTGGACTGCCTTGTTTTCGCTTCAATTAAAAAACTTCTTTTGGCACATTTCAAATGCAAAAAAAAACTAGAAGCGGTCTGTGGGTTTTCCCCAAACTTTTCCTTTTCTCGACAATTTGCGGTGCTCTTTGGGCAAAAGTTTTCCCCGGCTGCGCTACGCATAGAAATTGAGTTGCCCTTATTGTTTCCCCGTTGTTATTGTTGTGGCCACAAAATGGTTGGCGCACAACAACACTTAAGCTTAAGTGACTACTCCAGACTTTTTTTTTCATTCTTTTTTTTATTTTGTGTTGAGTTGACGAGAAAGGGGGGTGGAAAGGGCGAAGGCGAACCTCGTGACTGCGTGACCGGAAAGTGTTTGGCGCTTCCGGTTGCCGCAGCCGCCGATGCCACCGAAAAGCCACATCGCAGCAGCCCAACCGCTGCGGAGCGGAAGTTTTGCCACGTAGACAATGGCACCAATACGGCCACAAGCGACAAGTACAAGCAGAGAGACAAAATCATGGCTAAAAGGGATTTAAAAAAAATTATAATTAATATATTTTTATAAAATCTATAATAAAATCTTGTATAAAAGGGATTGAATATATTATAAGTATAATTGTTTTAGTAAAATATTATGTGGCCAAGTATATACTTTTCTGTTTTCAATTTAAAAAAAAAAATGTTTCTTTGAAATTTGATAATGAAGTTGAATTAATAAAATTATAAAGTATAATTTAAATATAAATATAAATATTATTATCTTGTCTAAGTAAATGTTATGCCTTTTTCTTTAAAATTAGACAATGGAATGGGATTGAAAAAAATTATAAAGTGTAATTTAAATATAAGAATTAAATTTTATCTTGTCTAAGTAAATATTATTTCTTTTTAAAATGATTATAAAACCAATTCCCATAAAATTTGACAATGTAATAAATTATGTCTGTATTTAATTTAAAATACATAAAATACATAACTATTGCATATACATTTTTATAAACAATAATAAAATAATTATAAACATTTGTGCTAAAATATAAAATAAATTATTTATATTAGAATATTTATGCTTATAAAATTAAATTTAATACATTTGTTACGATGCGTTTTTTTAAGGAAATTATGAAGGAGAAAATCATAAAAATCATAGAAAATTTATATAACAATACAGTAGTAATAAACCAATTTTTAAGCTACAAATTTAATAGAAAAAAGTGTCGTAAATTGTGGTAAAAAATAATTGGATTTGTTGTCTTAACCTCTAAACTGAAGTAAATTACTTTTTTTCGATGCAGCTTTCGATTTTCGTTATTTTATCTAATTAAAAAAGTATTCATAATTCCTTAAATAACTTGTTTCTATTTTATATATTTCTTTTCTCAGTGCACAAGTACGAAATACAAAAGACAGTCTGCCACGTGTACTGCCACCTGGTTGTTAAATCCAAATTGTTAAGCTTCAGGTCACCGCAAGGCGAACTTTTGATGCTCTAAAAGTTTTCAGTCTTTTGTAGTTTATGTGCGATTTTAACATAATTATCTAGATTGTGTTAAGCACTAAGAAATTTTAGTGGAAAGATCAAAAGACAAAAGGAGGTCAACTCAAAATATTAAGACCTTTTATGAGACTTAAAACATGCGCAAAAACTGTTGATCAATCTGAAAGATTAGACTTATTAATACTAAGTAAATTTTATTAGAAAGTAAAAAGTTGAATTTAAATGTTAGATCAACTAAGAAATAGTTCTATTAGTAAAATAATTTTGAATTAATTTAGGTTAATCTATCTTATCCATTTGAAGCAAACCGGAATCAATGACAACTTCGAGACGATTTGAAATGCAAACAATACTAAGCCCCTTAAAAAGCCGAGCTGCTTTGAGGGTTCTAGTCAATAGTTATCCTGTTCTTTTTTTTCCTTGCCACTTGACCAACTTCCCAGGACTTCGGAGCTACCCAGCTAAGCAGAATAAAAAATCAACAACAGCTGTTATCCTGCTAACAAAAAAACACTACAAATTCTGGGTGGTTCGACACGAATTGAAAACAAAAGGAAGGCGAACCCTCGACGACGGACAAAACCCAAAAACTAGCAAAGCTTTTCAGATGCAGAAACAATCCCCTGACATCCGACTTTCTCCGTTTTGCCGGCAAAATGTCACGTTTCGACCGTAAAATGTGCTAAACCGTTAATACGACAAACAAACTATAACCGAAATCAAATGCCAACAAAAGGCCGGAAGGAGTTTGGGGCTATTGGACATCTCTTTTTCATTTCACTGCCCTCTTTTTTTTTTTGTATGCAAATTACATATATTGAGCCTTGTGCCTTGTGTCAGAAAAAGGGAATACCTGAAAAGGTGGAAAAATAAAAGTTAAGTTAATTGCTTTTGCATAAAGCAGACGCCAAGAGGCAGACAAGTCACAAAGGGGAAGAAAAAAGAAGGGACTTCAATGGCGACGGGAAAGAAGAAATGAAGCTCAGTTGAGTTGCTGCTCAATTGAGCGGAAAAATTTTTCATCCATTGGCTTTCATTTTTGTGGAGAGTCTCTCTGGGAAAATTCAAGGCAGATCAACTTTGGAAAATGTTTAAATTTTTTTTCACCATCTGCAGCTGAAAAGTAAAAGAGTGAAACGAATCAATGAACAGCTCACAATTTCATTTTGGCCAAATGAAGATTGAAAGATGGTAAAGAAAGGTAGTAGGTACATTTAATTAAATGGAAATTGAGTGAGCTTGAAGGATTTCAAGGGAATTTACTTAAATTTACTTACTTTACCTTGAAAGAATATTAAAAAGAGTAAAAAATTAACAGAATTTATTCATATAATAAAGCCTCAATCAAAACAAAACTTACATTAAATAAATATTACAAAATTTAGATGAAATTGCAGAAATTCTGATTCTGTTCATCAAGTTTTAGATTGCTAGAATTAATTTTAGTAATTTTTAGTAATTTAATTAAACTTGAAGGATTTCAAGGGAATATACTTAACTTTACCTTGAAATATAATGAAAAGAGTAATAAATATAAAACTTATTTATATAAAAGAGCTTAAATCAAAATAGAACAAACATTTAATAAATATTACAAAATTTAGATATCATTTTGTAGAAGTTCTGGTTCTATTTTTCAAGTTTTCGACTGCCAGAAAAATGAGAAGTAATTTTTTATCACATTTAAAACATATTTAATATTTTTAAAATTTACAGAACCATTTGTTTTCTTTTTCATTTTTCGTTTAACAATTTTTTTTTGCTTGCAAAAAACCTTTTGGTTAATATATTTCTTGAAAACTAACATTTAAAACGTATTTAATGTTTATAATATAAAAGAATAACATATCTCTCTTCCTTATTTTTCATTTCACAATTTTCTTAGCTTACAAAATACCTGTTTTGTTAATAACTACATTAAAAACCAACCTTAAATCAAACAAATTTAAACAAAAAACACTTAAAATCACATTAAAATAAACCCAAAATAGCAACCCGCTGAATCTAATCAAGTCAATCTGCGTTTGTCAACAGTTACCGTGAAATCCTGATCGAGTTAAGCCCAGCTTATACCTTCAACCCATTTCATTTGTCAAAATTCCAAGCTAAAATCTGCAAAAATCTCTGCGTAAGCCAAATAAATTCGTGTTTGGGGCCAACCTGGCCCCCATAAAGAGGCATTAACAAATGAGGGTTAGGGCAGGGACCCTTAGTGGCTAATAAGTACCTCAAACAAGTTTCTTAATCCCAAACCCCAGCAGTTTTTCGCCTCCCCCAGGTCAATGTACAACGTTGATAAACACTGGACCTGAACCCGGGACCCCTTTCAGTTCCGTCATCCTTTAGGGTCAGCAGGCCTCAAGTCAAAGGTTCCTGGGCAGGACTTCAATGAGAGTTGAACGACTGCTGGAAAAACACCAGAAAACTGCCTTTCGCCGAGAGGTAAATGCCTCTGTTTGCCCGGCAAAGTATGCAACCATATTTTACACATGAAAGTTCAGCCCATAAAAAAAAAGCAAAGTGAAGAAGAAAACCGGCAAAAGGTTCTGGACAAAAAAAAACACATTGTACATAAATAATGTCCACCGCACACTTACTCACACGCCCAGGTTCCCTGGCACTTTGACTAAATGGTGTGTAATAAAATTTAAATTGCTTTTGTCTGGATTTCTCCTTAGTATTGCCATTAAAGTTGCCTCTTTGCTAGAGGAATTTCCTTAACTAACTAGGACAACGGGACAGTAGGGTGGGTCATGTGGGTTTTTATTGAAAAAATACTTTAATTTCTGGTTAGATTTTTTTATAAGAAAACTATATTTTTAAATATTAAAAGGGGGTATTTTTATTAGTATTTAGTTGTTGCTAAAATAAGTAGATTATTCCTGTTTTAAATACAGGTTTTTATTAGGTTAAAATCCTAGTTATAATTATTACCCAGTTTTCTTATTTATTTACTTAAAAAAATAAACTTTATTTTATTATATCGTATATGTTATATGGCATTACAAAATATAGAATATAAAATAATCACCTGTTTGCATTCATAAATAAATTTACTTTATATATTATATATTTAAAATTATATAATTATATATTTTAAATGACATTATAAAATATAATATATATAAATGACATTTAAGAATATTATATACATATATAATGTAGATAAATAATTATATTTTTTAATGATAGCAAAAAGGGGGTTATATTTTTTACCATACTAGAAATATGCATATATTAAGAAAGCAAGAGGGTCTTTATATTTTAAAAGTAACTTTAAAAAGAAGCTTAAATAAATATTTATTATAGTTTGGAAATATTAATAGTTTGTGTTAAATTAATTTAAACATAAACTTATTTAATAAGGAAAGTCTTAATATTATTTTGAACACAATACTGTTAAAACTGATTGAATTCCACATTTAAGAAAAGCAAAAAGACAATATAAAACCCAGAAACACACTCTCTCTTTGCAGTAAATCACTTACCTAATTTCTTAATTAAATTTCTGTAATTCCCTTTCACCGAATCACCGTTATATGGTCACAAACACACACACTCTCTACATTTATAACAATTGTCCAAATTGCGGCTAATTAAATATGATTTAGCCTGGCTAGTGCAAACGTAACGTCTCTCCCCTTGGGCTGAGCTGTCAATATTTGTCAGGAAGCGGGCGATAAAGCGGCCGTGTCCTTACGCTCTCTCTCTCTCACACAGACAGACAGACAGAGGGACGTGTCTCTGGTCCTGGCCCTGACCCCTGACATTAGACCCGTACATGAAACTGGCCTCGGGCCACAAAATTTGTTTATAATTCAAATACCAGAAAAAGAACACACAAAATAAAAAAACATTGTCGAACTATGCAACAGCACAATTTTGTGTGGAATTGTACAAAAAAAAAAAAACACACACACACAAAAAACGAGGCAAAGAAAACACGTTAAGCAAACACGATAACGATACTATATAGATATGATGAGAAGGGAGTTGGTAGCAAGGACAACAAGGACACCAGCCGAAACACAAGCAGGCAAATTTATTTCAATTTAAAAAATTTGGTCACGCTCAACACAAAAAGCGAGTTAAGCGAGTGGGCGAGCTAGGTGGCGACCGTGGCAGTAGTGCTGGGCGACAACTTCGCGATTCGGAGGAGAACTCGGGGCAGCTGCCATTTGTATAATTGCTGTCGTGATGGAGGAGCAGAAAGAACACTGCTCCTTCGAAGTCCTGGCACCCCCTTCCCCTCGAAGACGAACAGCTTATGCCATGACACGCTCCAAGGACGCTTGACAGCAAATGGATAAGGACATTATCATCTGTGGCCAGGGGAGGGGCTTTATGAAAAAAAAAAGAAGAAAAAAAAAATATGGAAAAGCGGCACAATATGAAAACTAGCCAGAGCGAGGCTAACCGGAGGCTAGGATGTTATTGAAAATTAAGATGAGCATTGGCAGTTGGGAAGGTCGGCAGGAATATGGATTTATGGCAGAGGGAAAAATATATCCTTGAATGTGAAAATGCATTTTTTTAGGATTTTATTTCAAGGTATAATCGTGTGAAATCATTTTAAAATATTTTATTTGATTTGTAAACTTGATTATGGGTTTAAAATAGACATAATGAAGGACTCCATAAATATGGATTTATAGAAGAGTAAAAAATATCATTGTATAAATTTTGTAGATATAATTTAGGTGTTTAATAAAGTGAAATAATTTTTAAAATATTTTATTTCGGTTTTAAGACTCCATTTAAAAGTGGTTTTTATATACACATAAAGAAGCGCCACAGGAAAAAAAAATTAAAGAATCAAGTAATATAATTTTAATGTATTTTAATACCTTTATAAGATTTAAAATTAAAAATGATTAATTATTTATATTTTATGCTTGGCTAAACTTTATTTTTTCATTGATTATTATGTAGACAAAAAACCCTTTTGAAACCTAGGAGAATATACTTTTGGTTGCTTAAAATTTTAAGAGATTTAAATCTATCTGAAATATAAATTAAATTAAAATTAAATTGACTAGTAAATAGACAAGAAGTTAAAATTGATTTAAGTCAGAGAAATAATCAACGTTTATTAAAAAAGCATAAGCCAACTTAAACAAAAATGTTATAATAAAACAACCTGCTTTTGACTACTACTGTAAAAACATGGAAAAATAAGACTAAAATTTAATAAAATTACAAAAACAAAAAAAATCCTTTAATCATAGCATCGATTCGATAACTTAATTTCCAATTAGCTTTTCCCGTGATTTCTTTCTCTCCCATAAAAACTATCGCCTCACGTTGTCATCACTCTGAGGAATATTTATGCAGAAAAGTGAACCAACCAACGAACCAAACGGCCACGCCGACGATTTATGTCTGGGAATTAGTTGATATGCATTTTCGATTCGAAATCGCAGACGGCCGAGTTGAGTGGCGACAAGGCTGCGCTATATAGTATATATACCTTACCAGCACCGGACTGTCCGGGGCCTTGACAATGGCAATGAGAGCTCCGGAGCTCCGGACTGGACTCGTGTTGACATCGATTGACAAGGTGCGAGTGTGTGTGTG
>VNJS01014895.1:0-19398 GCA_008042575.1 Drosophila watanabei
GTTTAGTATTGAGCTTGGTGCGTGTTGCACATGGCGTATGATTAATGTGCTGCGTAGACACGCAAAACGCAATGCACTTGACCTTATCCGAGTGTTATCTACGCTGTTAACTATATGTATATATTCAACCGACGACTATCGGCCATATGCTCTGTATGCTCTATTGATTTTTCCAGCTGCAGAGCTGTCTCTTCTTGGCTTTTCCTTTGTTTTGTTGATGGGAAAGCCTCAACAGGTGGTTGGGTTTTCTTGAAAAGTGTTTTTGCTGCATGACTTTTCTTGGATTTTCTTAGTTTTTAAAACTTTATGTGCTCTTTGACTTGAGAGTTTGGTTGAAACTTACTTGTAAAACAGTCTGAAGATAGTTTTTTTCTTTGGCTTAAAGAGTTTCTTCTAGAATCCTGGCAGAGGAGGATGTATCATCCAGTCGCCTTTGGCGAAGAAGATAAACTGGACAATGAAGCGCGGCACCAAAAAGTAGTTAGTCCAAAACAAAAGTAACGCAGGCGCTCTTTGGAAGTACAGTGGGACAAAGTCGAAGGAATGTGTATAGAAATTTAAAGGATAAGTTGTACAAAAAAATATGTGTTTTATTAAGTTAAAAAAAAAATGTATGCAAAAGTAATAAAATATCTAATAAAAATCTTCTTAAAAAGTAATAAACATGAGTAAAAAGACAATGACATGGTCACACTTACAATTATGGCTTTATGACACTGCTTTGATTTATCTATAAACAAGAAAGGAAGCTAAGTCACTATAATTATAATACCCTGCAAAAAATACCCTCTAAAACCAAGTGTGACCAGGCTCTAGCTGCAAGATTAACATTGAGTTTTACAAGGAATAGGATATTTATAAGGAACTGCTAACTAAAAAAGCTATTAACAGCTTATTTCTATTAAAGAAAAGTTTATTAATACATACATAACATTAAAAAATTATTTATCTTTGAATAAAAATTATTTCAAAAGTAAATAAATATCACAAGAGAGCAACATAGTAAAATCCGTTAAAATTCAAGCTCTCTCTTGCCCCAAAAAAGCTCCCTGTTGGCCAAGCTTTTACCCAATTTCCCAACAAACCCAAGAAAGTCAAGTCCTTTGTCTTGTTTTCACAATTCTTTTATATATTTTTTTGTTGTGGTTTGTTTTAAATATTCCATTCAGCTCTACATTCACAATTACATATTTCTTCTCCTGTTTCTTCTTTTAAATTACATAATATATATATTTAAATATATATATTTATGCATATATATATAGTTTAAAATGTATGTATATATATATAACTTTGTTGCTTCCGAGTCGAAGGACTCGAAAATCCAAATAACTTGATGCAATCCGAAAGTGGCTAAAAGGGGGCTCGGTGTGTGTTTTTGTTTTGTGTTTCTTTTCTTTTTAAGAAGAATTAATGACATATTAATTAATTACACATATGTAATTATATTTATACGTACAAACCTAGAATATATATATATATATTTATATATATGTAGAAGATAAAGAACAGTGGCTAAAGGATTTTCACTTTTTATGGTTTATGTTGGATGTTTTTGTGGCTGTGTATGGTTGTGTGTGAGTGATTTAGTGCATATTTAAAGATTTAAGATTTAAGGGTCTTAATTCATTTTTCTTGTTTTTTCTTATATTTTTTTGTAGATTTTTTTTGTGGTTTTTAATTAAGTTTTTTTGTGTTGGTTTTTTTTGTTTTGTTTGTTTGTCACTTAAAAAATTACATTAATAAAATGTATTTTAAAACTTATGCAGAAAAAACGTTGCCCATTTTACTCGCTCTCGTCCTCCTCTTCCTCCTCGGAGGACTCTTTCTTCTTGGCCTTCTTGGCGGGCTTGGCGGCCACCTTCTTTCGCTTCTTGGGCGCACCAGAGTCGGTGCCGCCGTTGGCCTCGTACTCCTTAACCGCCTTGTTGTACTCCTCCTTCTGCTTGATGGCCTTCTGTTCCCATTCCTAGAAATATATTTTGGGATTTAGAATTTATTTATGGAGAGGGGAAGCTTCGTTTCACTTACAGTTTTGTCCTTCAGTCCGCGCCACAGCTCACCGCCTCGCTTGGCAATGTCCGTCACCTTGCTGCCGGGATTGTCCTTCTTGATCTGTTCACGGTTCTCGTTCAGCCAGAGCATATAGGCCGACAAGGGGCGCTTCGGGCGATCTCCGCTCATATTTGTTGCTGTTTCGACTTTCGACTCTTTAAAGGTGGAAAATCAAGGGATAAGCTCTTTAGCAGGCTGTAAAAATAGAGGGGAAAGTAATGGAAAATTAGGATTATTATACAGATAAATATTGTGTAAGAGAATATAATACCTCAAAAATTAATCAGACAATAAGGAATACTTCACAACCTTAACTTTCTTTCTACCTTCTTCTCACTCTCTGAAATAATAATTAATAATTGCATTTTTGGCTGTATATGACGACGATTCAGGCATCAATTAAATATGCCTGTACACAGGAGCTGTACTCCGCCCCCTCTTCAACTTTTAATACATAATCCTTGCGGCTTTATATACATAATAGCCCCCTGGTACATACATAATTGCTATTTATGGCAGGCGATACTATGTACATTTCCGCTTAATTGTGGCTGCCGATTGCCTCTTTTATACACATTATGTACTTTCTATTTAATTGGTATTATGTACAAGGCACAGAGAGGTCATTGAACTCAAAGGAATATTCGTTATATTTCGCAGAGCCAGTGAACTCGACGCGGCGACTTATTCGCTTCTCCCTCTTTTCTAGACACAAATCAGCTGGGGAAAAGGCATGCAAATGAGGCAACGGCAACGGCGACGGCAACGACGACGACACTCTGGCCCCCAAACAACGGCCATAAGCCATGCACTTGACCCAAATCCAGAATTCAGCGCAAAATGCACGAGACATCGACAGGCAGCAGCGAGCTAAGGGGGGATGTCCTGGAGCCAGCATAACGACGTGAATTGGGTTAACAAACGACTCGAAATCGCTGTGAAGGATGCGGATGGAGGAGCCGCACACCGAGTCACCGAGCCACGGAGCCACCGAGGCCCTGAGGAGAAGCTGCCACAAACACACACACACAGAGAGAGAGGGGCGTAAAGGGGGTGCTTGTGCAGGAGTGTCGCCATCAATCAGGCCAGGCACGCCCTCTCCTCATCCTTACCCTCCCNCGTAAAGGGGGTGCTTGTGCAGGAGTGTCGCCATCAATCAGGCCAGGCACACCCACTCCTCATCCTTACCCTCCCCTCCTGTGCATGCACGTCCTGTGTGTCCAGGAGCAACAGGGAAAACGGCGGCAAAATTGTTGCTAGTTCGACGCATAGAGACAGACGGATGGATGGCTCCGCACATTGCGGCAACACGTGATGCAGCCAGGATAAGGCCTCCTCTCCTCCTTGCTGGAGGCGAAGAGGGGGTGGTGGGTGGTCTAGTCCACCTAGAAAATCGAAAGCGAAAAGCAGGCTCCCCGCTCCGCTGACTGTCTGTGTGCTTGTTCATATATATATATATTTTGGTTAGTTGTTGGCCCCAAAAGTGCATCTGTATCTGTATCTGTATCTGTATCTGCTGTTCTGCGCTGTTAACTTGGCTCTGACAAAACAAGGCGAAAACATTTTTCAAGTGGCAAAACAGGGCAGGCATAAAGGATGTACGGTTGTTAAAGAGTAAAGGGACTTTTAAAACACTTCAAAAAGGGTTTAATTTTAGTTATAAGAAAAGTAGAAACAAGGATTATGCTTAAGAAATTGTTTTAAATATTAAATAGAGACTAGAAACTCTCAAAAAATATGAATCAAAAAAGAATTTGAACTTCTTTTCCATTTTTATCAATTAAAGTGTATTTTTGCTTACTTTTGAAACAAAAAATGAAGAAACTTTAGATTATCATCAATTTATTAACATTAAAAATATTTAAAAAATTAAATTTATTATGCTATAATATAATTCTTAATTTTTTTTCATAATTTAACATATTTTTTAAACCTATGGAATCCCATTTTTCTTGTTAAAATTCAAATATTCCCTTATTTTCACCATAAATATTACGCATACGCAGTAAGGAACGGCACAGTAGCGCATATTACGCATACGCAACGTGTGGCAGGCTTGGTAGTGTGTATATATTATGAAAGTACACAGGACGGAGGCACACAAAGGACATTAAACGGAATACCAAATGAAGGGGCAGGACAAAAAAAAACCCAAAAGCCTGGTGAAAGAACTGCCCATTTCTGTTGATCTAAAAATTGAATTGGAAACAGTGGCAAATGGCAGAGGTAGCGACTGAGGCAGAGACTGCAACCGAGACAGAGACTGCGACAGTGGCAGAGACAGCGACTGCAGCAGCGGCGCTGACTGAGGCAGTGGCGTTGACGTCAACTGAGAGGCGAACTGACAACGCTTATCTCGGGCGAGAATATGTGTGCGCTTATGGCGTGTGTTTTTAATGCCCCGTTAGGCGGCCAAGCGAGGCAGGGAGGCAGGAGAGGCAGCAGCAAGCAGCAGCAGCAGCGGCAGCAACCACCCAGCACAGCCAGCCAGGACGAAACACTGCCAGCAGGACGAAGCTTGTGCGCAGAACCAGCATTTTAGGGTAGATACTTTCCCAGGGATTTGCGCACTGGAAGCAACGGCCTTTATGTGCCCGTGTTTTTCCCTTTGGAGAGCGAACGCTCTGAACGCACAGTGGTGACTTTTAACGGGTACACATGCCGAGCGCCTTAACGACCCTTACTCGTCCATTGCTCTGTGCATCCCCCCGTTTCTCGCTGTGTATGTACAGTCGTGGCAAAAATCAAAGGGTAGGCCATCGCCATTGCCGCTGCATATATTTATTATAACGGCACTATTAAGGCAAAAAGGCGCGACAGATGGCGCCTGTGCTGCCTGTTTTTTATGAAAACCAGTTATTAATTGTAAAAATTTAATGGCAGAAGAATAATTTAAGTTCAAAGGGGTGCAGTTTTTTAATTAAATAGAATTTATGTTCTTAAGAAGAGTACTTTAAAGTTTAAAGTTTTATTTTTGGGCTTGCTGTAGAGATTTATTTAAAGAACATGAATAATACATAAGTTTTGTTGTTGGTAAAATGTTTTTTCTTCTGGGAAATCCAATGAAAGAATAAATCTGTTTTTAAACAGAGATTAAAAATATTATATAACTGAATTATTACCCAGGAAAATATATTACTTTTGTTTAAATTGAAGTAAAATTACATACAAAAAGATTAAATACTATGTTGGGACTTTTAAGAAACATATTTAGAAACACTGTGGACCTTACAAAATGTTTTTAAAAAAGAATTTCCTTCTTTAAAAAATCCACTTTCTTAAAAGTCCGTATTTGGTATTTTTTAGCACCCAAATGCCAAAAGGATCTCATTACTCTTACTTTCACAAATATCACAGGTAATATCTACCTCTCTCCCTATCTACCACGATATCAGCGGAAAAAAGAGCGGGAAAGCTAAAGATCACACGAGACTTTTGACGAAACTACCGCTATCTTCCTTATAGATTAAGCCCTATATCTCGCATGCTCGATTAGAAGGCACGGAAGCACGGAAAATTGGCGCGAAAAGAGCTTTGTAACTGTAAAATTCAGCCCAGAGGCAAAGAAGAAGAAGCTTTGCACGCTCTCACTCCCTCTCTCTATGTTGCGACTGTGTGTGTGCGAGCGGGGGGACTATATAACAAAACTTTTGGCGCCATTTTTAGTTTGCACTCGAGACTGCAGCACGCAAAGCGCTAAAAAGCAACAAAACAAATAGAAGAAAAAATCAAAGCAAAACACGAGCACGGCGAGAATACGAAAAAAAAAACACAAGACAACCAAAAGCCAGCGAGGACAAGTAAAAGTGAAAAGGGTTAAGGAGCTTCAAAGGTGAAGATCTTAAAGGATCAAGAGTATATTAAAAAAAAAAAAATTCAAGTCGATATCGAAAATAATAACAACACAAAATAATTATTAATGTTTTTCTAGAGAAAACATTTAAGAACTTAAATTATCCTTGTAAACACCTAAGTTCAAAAAGATCTCTTAAGATCAACTGAATAAATACCTAATTTATATATTCAAAATGTTTAATCTTCCCAAAAAGTAATTAAACGCAAAACAATTCAACACAGGACGTGCTTGTCCTTATCTCATCTCCGAAAACCAAGATTAAGCCACCCAATTTTCGCCCAACACCCAAGTGCAAGCTGCCTTGGAAGCCCCCAAAAAGCCTTAGTTGGCGACAGGTGGGTGGCCCTTGCCCATATTTTCCATTTCCCAAAGGTACAGGATATGCGAAGCCGATCGGAAATCAAAAAAGCGCCAGCCAAAGCAGGTGCGACGGGCAAGTGACTTGCACTCGGTGGGAGAATATTCCCCGGCAGAGTCAACAAAGACACTGGCCAAACCGCAATTTGAATTTGAGGGGGGAAATATACTTTTAAAATACATCATAAATATAAAAAATGAATAAAAATAAGTTTTAAGGAAAACAGAGCAACATAAAAAGAGGTCAACCCTCAAATCAGAACGAAAATGATTAAGTTTTTAAATACAGTTCTAAAAACCGTTTTCATTTCAATTAATTATTTACAAATTTTTAAATGTCCATAAAGACTGTTAAAAACTTCCCAAAGACAGGTTACTAAAAAGCTCTGTTTTTAAGAAAATTCTGTCCTTCACCTAAGTCATGTTTTTTTTTTATTACTTTATCAAAACTTCAACAAAATTTATCTTTAATTTACCTTTAATCTTAAAAATCGTTTAATAACTGCAATATATAAAGGCATTGAAGCTCATAATCTTTGTTTACTATACAACTTATTTTTAAAACAAAATCACTTCCCACGAAACCAATTTGAAAAATCAGCAAGAAACCGGTTTAAATATTTAAGACTTTTTATATTTTTCCACCCTAAAAATAAAAAAATAACAAAAAAAGAAATCGCTTCTTAATTTTTAATCACTGTAACCCCTTAACCCTTATTAATACTTCCACTTAAAAGCACACAAATAAAAGAAATCCCTTCTTAAGGCACATGACTTCTACATAATGTTCCACCAAAAATCAAAACTTGCATTTCTTAAACTTGAATCACCAAAAGAAACAAAACACCTGTAAAGCCCAAGAAAAATCTTGGCAACTAACAAACTAACTAAACAAGGTTAAATATCAGGTATTTCTTGCCCAATTTCCTAATTACTTAAACACATAACCGAGAGCTCAATCAATCGAAGATTATTAACCGGACCGACTAATTTGCCGACGAGTGTAAAATGCCTCAGAAAAAATCGTATGAAAAATGCTCATATTGCCCATATCTACGTACGTACTTTGCCTTCTCCTGTGTCTCCGTGTGTTTACTTCACTTTATACTGGGATTTTGGACTGCGACTGCCACTGGGCACTGGGTACTGGGCTCTGGGCTATGGGCTCTGTGCTGTGCTGTTCTGTGCTGCCTCTACTGCCTCTACTGTGAAAATCGCACTGAAATCGAGTCACTGCGACGGCGACGCGTCTATAGGAAGGCGAACTGAACTGAAATTCAACTGAAGCAGCTGTACCAGGCTACTGAGCTATAGCAAAACCCAACCGAAACCGAAACAGAAACACACAGAGGCAGGCAGAAGGCAGGCAGGCGGTAGGTTGTCGACCAAGGGAGGTTTCCGGGGCAGAGGCGGGCGAGCGAGCGAACAGCGAGACCATCAAATAACACACAGCACAGCACAGCACAGAGCAGAGCAGAGCAGAGCGGAGCGAAGCAGCCAGTACGTACGTACAGGCAGGCATACAAATGTATCTGTATCTGAGAGCGACCAACCAACACACAGAGCCAGAGCAAATTCCCAGTTCGCAGCAGTTCGCAGCTCTCCTCGACGCCACACAGCCAAGGGTAGGCGACTGTAGTATGCGCACAGTGGCGTCGCTTCGGGTCTGCACACATCGTGCCGTATAATTCGCGTGGTCGCACACTGGCGGCCGGCGAAAATATGACCAGCCGAGAGGCAACTCTCCAGTACAGCGCATGTACACTGGAGGCGGGCAATATTGGTGGGGCTTCGCAAGAGCACTTTATATTAATTTCTTTCTAATTATAAAAGGAGTAGGGGTTTAGAAATTTGAGTTGTATTCTTAAGACTTGAGAGAATTTTATGGTTCTATAAAAAAAAATTATAACATTTGATAACATTTTTTATAATAAAAATAAAGGTCTTTAAAAACGCCTTTTTTAAAAAGGCCTACTCTGATTCATTGAATAAAAAATGTTGTTTTTTTATTTTTTTCAACTTTCTTTAATAAAAATTGTTTACAAAAATTCAGGCAAAGAAATATTGAAAATAATATTATTGTAAGAAAATTTTAATGCAAACTTTGAAGTTCTCATTAATTTTAAAATAAAAAAGAAACTTTTAAGAAAATAATAACGTTCAAATGTCATCTTTAGCTGATTCTTAATTGATATTTTGATACTTGATATTTATAAATTAAAATATTTATTTTTTAATTTTTTTTTTCAAAATTGTATTGTTAAAAATAATTTTTCTACAATATTTTTAAACTCTTTAAAAAAAAGCAAAAATAAAAAAATACAGAAGAAATTTTAAATTAACAGAAGAATTCTTTAAGTTACTTCCATCTTATATTTAATTAAAGACAAACCCCTCTGCTTACTAATAGACACTTAAAGAAAATCATTTTGCATAGAAAAACACTTGAAATAAGGGAGAGGTGGGGGGTAGGGGGCTCCTACTACTCTACTTATGTTTATCTGAGACCCCCCACCCGCCAGTACGGAATCCATAAACATGCGCAACATGCCCGACTATTTTTGCCGCGACTGTACGCTGCCCATATAAAAAGCATGGAGCTGAGCGCTGAGCGCTGTGCGAACGAAATGCCAGTAGTATTTGGCGGCGCCGCTCTGCCCCCTCCACTGTTCATATACCCCTCCCTACCCCATAAGCCCCCCCCCCTCTCTCTCTCACTCTCCTGAAACCACCTTATATACATATATATATATATAAAGATATAAGTATATAAAAGCGTAACCTTAACTGCCCGCCCACCTGTACCGCCCTGGCGTCCCGCAAACGAAATTTTTCAAAAATTAAATAAAAAAAAAAAGAAATAATAAAATCAAGTGCTTACTCCTCTCAGCCCCTCAAAATCTTAGTCCCCTCTCTTGGCATTCAAATTTCACAACTTTTTGAGTTTATAATTTTTGTTGTTGTAATTTTTGAAGTTAACCCATCAAATTGTGATTTTTCCATAAAATATTTAACCTACAATATTGATTTGACATTTACACAGAGCACTGAGATACTCGGGAATCGATTGGGTAATCAGCTCAGAACGCTCATAGGAAATTCAAAAAGTAACCGTCAATATATTTGGCGCGCGCCGCCCTCCATTCAAAAATTGAATCCCAATACGAGCCACAGCCACTCTCCACCACCGAGAATATATATATGGGGGAACCGAGACTATAGCCCGTACTGTAGTGGAATAACCCACGCTGCCTGGCACAAATTGGGGTCGGATTTTTGGTTATATTCATTGTGTCTTTGCTTTTTTGCAAAATTTATATAATAAATGGCCACGCTGGCGCTGGCCAAGATACCCAATAATTAAGGCAATACAATGACGGATCAATCGTAGTGAAACACTTGACACTCACCCGTACGAAAATGTCGCGTAATTTGCGTTTTAATTGCAGGCGCCCCCCAAAAAATGTATCGGGCGAAAATCTCTGGCAGGCAGAACACGGACAGTTTGCCTCAACGTTCAGTTCAGCGTTCAGTACTACGTTCGGTTGGTTCACTTTATAAAATTTTCTTCTTCCACTAAAACTCAAGTCGCTGGCTCGCTGGCTGGTACGTAGTACAGCTTTTGCCTTTGGAATATCAAATACACAGAGTGAACGCCAGGCCATAGAGCCCACACAGGCCAGCCAGCCAGCGCCAGTCCACCGAGCGAAGCACGAGAACGACGCAAACGCAGGCCAGTACGAGCGCCAGTACGAGTATCTGTATCTCGGGCTGTGTGCTGTGCTGTGTGCTGTGTGTTTGTGCCTGTATGCCCCCGAGTAGCTCACAGATACACGTCCGTGTGTATCTGGCCCGGCTGGTCTGGTGGCGAGGCAAAGCCAATGTATGGGTAGCCGTTGCTCGCTCGTTATATGAACACACAGTACAGGCAGGCGGCTGCCTGGCAGCTGAAAGGCGGCAGGGAGCGGTGGCGGTGAAGAGTGGCGGTATCGTATCGCCCTGCCAGCCAGCAAAGCAAAAGCAAGGCAAAGCAAGAGCGCATAGAGCCAGAGCACCGAGACCGAGCACAGTATGGCCGCCCCGGCCTCATGTTCGCTTCTTTGCCTCTCTGCTGAAATTTTTAACACTCGGATGGGGTGTACCTGGTATGCCAGTCGGTAGGAAATTCTATTTACTATAAAATGCTATTTAAATTTTAGGTAATTTCACATTAGAAATGCTTTATTTTTAACATTTTCTACAGATAATTACTTGAATTTAAAGGTATTTCCGAGAGTCTGGTAAAATTTTGTATGGTTTGTAACTCTAAAATGGGTTGTATCTGGTATGGGGTTTAATAGAATACCTTTTTATCTATTTAATGGTATTTAAATTTTCATTCAAATGTATTAATAAATACCGTTTATTTTAAATATTGTGCAAATATAGCCCAACTGTAAATGGAATTCTTTATATTCTGGTATAATTTCGGAAAGTTTTTAGCACTAAAGTGGGATGTATATGGTATGGGAGTTTGTAAAGAGTTCTATTAATTACAAAATAGTATCAAAATTTTTGAAATAATTAAATTATAAACACAACATTTTTCAGAATTTCTATAAATACTTACACGCGTCTTTGAGTTTCTGGGAAGGTGAAAAGGAAGTGTAATATAATTTTTGTATTTTAATTAGAAATGCAAAATAATAGGTTATTTCTAATTTTAACCTTAAATGGTTAATTAATTAATTTCTTTATGGTCTTGATGAGGAGGTATAAATATCAGTAAATGATTTACTTAACTAGGTTGATATAATTTTTTTTAAGATTTAATGGATTTTTATTTTTTAATACGTATATTTTAAGAAAACCTCCAAGCATATTCAATACTTTGGTTCCTGGTATTTAGATAAATATTTTATAAATAATAATATTAGATAATTTTTTACTAAACCAAATTATCTATCCTAAGAAAGAGGCCAAAAAATATTGTTATTTTTTAAGTAATCTGATGATTTTAAGATATTTGTTTTATCTTCGATTATTTTTTAGAGCAATTTTTTTTCTTTATTTTGTACATGAGTTCAAAAAGGTGAACATCTAAATATTTTAAATTAATAACTTTAATTTTGAGAACTCGGGTTTATTTATCACATTGTTAAAAAAAGTATTTGATTTTTTTAAGTACAAGCTGGGTAATAAAATAGCTCTGAATATATATAAAAAAAATTTATAAAATACACAACGGTTTTTACTAATCTTCAAGTCTAATTAATTTCCAAAACGAAGGGACTCTAATATTAATATTATTTCTTTGCTAGTAATATTTAATTTTGCAAAAGGTCCTCAAATATTCGACTTAAAATCTCGAAAAGGGCTCAGATTCGTCAGTGAAATGACATCAGATGTTGTGGTGTTGCAAAGTCGCTCTATCTTATCAAGTCAACTGACAATCAGCCGAGCGAATTGGGGCCACCGAATAGGGCACACCGCGAGTCGACCAGACCGGCCTGTTTTCCAACAGTTCGTTCCGTTCGGTCTTTCGGTCGTTCGCTCGCCGCCCGTGCGAGTATCTCGCTCTATAGAGACGCTGGCAAGGCAGGCCACAGACCGCAGTACAGCAGGGCAGCAACGGCTGTAGTTTGGCTGAAAACACGAAGCGAACGAACGCGTTGAGAGGCAGAAAGAGAGAGAGAGAGATGCAGAGAGAAAGAGAGAGGGACAAACAAACGGCGGCGGCGACAGCGACGGCTATGGCCGTTGTACGTGTCGTTCCACATACTCGTGCGACTGTATCTGTATCTGCTGCAGCTGTAGCTGTATCTGTATCCATAGCTGGCCGAGTGCGAAGCAAACACAGAGAAAATCCATGAAACCATGAAATCGAAGCGCCCGCTCCGTTTCAGTGTAGGGTGTGTGTGCCAAGGCAGTGGGACAATATGGTAACGAATCATCGGATTAAACAGATTCTGGGATAAGGAAAACTGATATCTGATGCAGTTCTGGGGGATATTTTGGAGACATATCTTAAGGATAGTTCTTTGGGGTGTTTAGTGTTAGTAATATTTGGGTTGTGAGGTTACCAGGTTGATTTAAGGATGATATATGAGCACCTGACAAGGATCAGGCAACCATAAAACTTGATTTTGTAGTTAAATAATAATATTTCATGGAAAGATGCTAAGAAATGGGTATTTAAAAGAATGTATCATAAGATATTTATCATGAAAAAGATATTATAAGGATGTATTATATAAGGTATTTATCATAAGGAGGTGTCATAAAGAAGTATATCAATAGGAAGATATAATCAGAAGATATAATAATAAGGTATTTATCATAAGGAAAGGTACCATAAACAACATAAAAATAAAAACATATCCTTTCCTTTCAACGGCAACTGTATCCTTTGATCGGACAAGCAGGATAACGTACTTATTTCACAGATCATTGACCTCGCAGAAAAAACAACTCAGGGTTCGCCTAAAAAGAAGGGGTTGCTCTGTCCAGAAATTTCTTCCCCTTCACCTACTGTAACTCCTTCGATACAACCTTCTATATATCCCGGATTAATGTACAAATATAATATCCAGATTCCTCAGATTTTTGGACCCTATAGTTCCACCGTGCCACCAGTGCGTTCGGTCGATTATTATGGCTGTTTGTCGTCTCATTTCAGCCGTGTCTGTGTAACACACCGAGCGAGAGTCAGCGAATATATCCAGGGGGATGGGGCTCTATGGCCTGGTGTTGGTTTCGCTGCCGTTGTTCCTGGGAGGTGAGAGGCGGCCGCCTGCCTTTCGGTGGTGGCAATTTTCGAGCAGGGGCTTCGCTCCCGGGCGGAGTGAAGGAGTACTATATATGCAAAAACGAACGAAAGCTAACGAGCCGACAGCCAGCGAGCGAGGCAAAGGCGCACAGTTGACAGGATGTGGATATAACGAGCCTGACTGGCATGCGTGTCCAGGTCCAACCGAAGACCGGATGCTCTAGGAGAAGTGCACAACCATAGAGGTTTATCCATATTCTGTACATTAAAATTTTAGATCCTTCTTGGGGGTTCAACATGCTTCAAAAACATGCTTTAAGATCCACTAAGCAAAAAGTTTTTTGGCGTCAGTCGGAGCCTCTAGCACCTATAGGTGCCCATCTGTGCTTTATTATTTTTTCAGTAATTTTGTGTTATCAAAATAAATACAGTAAAGTTCCATACCAGTTGATAACGTGCCTTTCTGAAATCTTGTCCTACAATTTTCTAGATCATCAAAGCCAGATGATGCTTTTAGCTTCCAAAAGTGATCATCTGCGTTCTAGAAATTCTAAAACATTGTTATAAATTGATATCAAAAGAAACCCATTTTGAAATTAGTTAAAATATTCATCAACTTGAATACAATTTCTTAGATTTAAACAGAATTAACATCCAGCATATGCTCATCATACTCTATAATAAAAACTCAGGCACGTTCCTTCTGGCTGCCATATTCTGCAGCAACTTTTCATCTTGGTAATGGCTTAAGAGGAGTATGCAGAGCCCCGGTTCTTCTACTGCTATGTCCTTCGTCCTGCCTGCTACCAGCAGCAGAAGCAGAGACCCTGCTTAGCCAGCTTAGGTTGATGATTCCTGCTGCCTGGACTTGGGATACGTATTACACACACACGAGTCGAGTACGAGTACGAGTATTTTGTGCCTTTCATGGAACTGAACCGAGTATCCTTGTGCAGACAATCAGGAGACTGAAGTGTGCACAGCAGGATGCAGCAGCCAAAAGAGTCCAGTCCCGTTTGGGCTTGGACTAGAGGATATGAACTCTGCGGACTCCTTGCTACTGGGCGGGCACTTGTTGTTGCCGCTCCTACCCCCCAATGTTGCGTCGCCTTTTTATATCCTTCTTGATGCAATATGCTTGCCATATGGACTAAATACACTTTGGTCCTCGCCTTCATCGTTACGTTTTATTGAGATCTTCGGCGGCAGGAAGCATAACTTTATTTTAGCGCCACCTCTTGTCAAGGGATATGGTTTAGGAGTTATTAACAGGTCCTGCTTTTTAGGTACTGACTTCTTTGTAGCTTTTGTGAAGTTTTTAGGTGACCTTATACTTTTATTATGAGAGATTTATATTATTAAAATTATCATTTTTATTATTATTAGTTCCCAAAGAATCATTCATACTTATTATGAACAGAAAATGTATAAACAAATTCTCGTATATCATTATATTTAATTCTATAAAGATTTATGAAAATCTACAACCATTTTAACAAAACTAGAAGCTAATATTTTAACTTTCAGGAGAACTACAAAACTGCAATATCAAAAGGATTACCGAAATATAATACTAATCATAAGAAAAGTCTTCCTAAGATCCTAGACATAACTTACCGGATTTCTTAATAAATTTTTCTAAGATTTTCTAAGCTATTAATTTAATAATAAATAATTTTTAAGGATAATCTATTCCTTAAAACACAGATTTTTAAACAAAATTTTCAGATTTACCTTGCTTTAAGGATATACAAATATGTTCTAATAAATCTTTGGTATTTTCTACGAACTTGAAGGGAGACATTCTTCTTTCTACATGTGATCCTTTGTAAAATTATTCTTCACATCTTTATCTATGTACTCCCTCAGCTCCCCCACAAGCATCTTGATTAACAGGTGGCTCGAGCACACCTGCATACGTATCAGAATGGGCCCGAGAATATCGAAACCTGAAGGCGTCAAGCGCTTTGCTCATAGTGCGTTCCGTTCTGGTTCTGTTTGGGTCTCCGCCTTTGCCCCCACTTGCTGTCTCCTTCTCCTCCACTTTCTACCTCCTCCACTTGGTGTCTCTCGATGTTCGTTTCTGCCGAACAGCTGATGCATGTTCGCGAAATTCAAAGGGGAAATGGTGAAGAGAGAGAGAGAGAAAGATGGGGTTTCGCAAAATACAGTAAACAGGCTACACAATGACAATGGAAAGTGACTCTGAAAATAATAAGCAAGGTTCTGTCTACAGGGTGTCCACTGTGATTTGTCTGCCTCCACGCTCCGTTATTGTTGCTTTCTGCGGGTGTATGTGTGTGTGTGTGTTGTATTGTGTTTGGGTAAAGCTTGCCGGCCGCTAAAAGCAACAACAACAACAGCAGCACAGAGCAACTGGACGGTACGGATAATATTCCCCCCATTCGGAATCCACGGCCAAGTTCAGTCTCTTCAGCACATTCCATGGCGCCTATTATTGCAACCGAAGCTGGGAAAGCACGAGAGCCACAGCAACAGCGGGAGCAGGCATCGGAGGAACCAGGAACCAGGAACAGGCACAGGACTACAACTCCTTTGTGACCCAATTTAAAGCGAAAAGCGCGAAAGTGAAGTTCTAGGTGTGTGTGTGAGTGTGAATGTTGTGCTGTTTGTGTGGGCGGGAAAGCACTATTGGAAGTGTTTCTAAGGGAAACTAAAATGGAATGACAAAGAAGGAATTAAAACATAAGAGATATATATCTTAAAAAACAAATATTAATAATAAATAAAGAAATTAAAATAAATTTAGATAAATAAATAGAAAATAGAAATAGACTCCATCTAGTACATTAAAACCAATCCATCCCACTGTGAACTGAACCACAATCATAAATCAATTGCAAAATCTAAATGTTTATTTTAAGCGATCTCCATATTTGAAAATTTTAAAATGGGAAAAATAAAACATTTTGTTGAGTCGCATAAAAATCTACTTTGGGGAAATTTGAGAAAGTCTACTTGTTGTTTAGATTTAATGAGCTAAAAAAAACACGATCTGACTTCAACATTTTTAATGTTTCTGCAACTGTAATAAAATTCGAAAACATTTTGAAGAATATGATGTACTGAGTAAGTTTTAAGTGCCAGCCTTTTTAGGTATTTTTAAATGTTAAAAGTTTTTGAAAAGTACGATCATATAAAATATCCTATAATATATGAGCATAGATTAAAATTGAGAAATTGATATCAAAATGTAATCGAAACCATTGAAACCGTCTCCAAAAGTATACTACAAAATTATGTGCTTTACAAAGAACCCTGAGTTTAGAAAATGAAATATTTTCAGCTGTAATTTTGATTAAGTCTTAGGACAAAAATAAATAATGAATAAAAATAATATATTTTGGCCTTGTTTAATTNTGCTTAATTAGTTTATGTATAAAATGTTAGTACTTTATAAAGATTCAGTCGCAATTTCAGAAAAAGCATCATCAATCCAATCAAAAGGAACCTCTATGGGTAGGTCACTTTGCCAGTCCCCGAACCCGACGTCCAAGGTAGGGTATATTCCGTTAGGGTATTCTCACATGTTGCGAAAATCCGCTCCAAAAGCTGATAAGCAACAACAAGAACAATAACAGCTATGCGTTTTGTTGTGTCGCATGTCGTCGTCCGGTTTCCGAGTCTCAGTTTTCTCTCTGCGTTGAGCATTTAATGAGCCCACACACACACACTTGTCCGTTGCGTGTGTGTGTATGCGTCATGCCTGCTGAGAATTGCCCAAATCGGCCAATAAAAAGATATATCCCCAAGCGAACTATATAGATATATCTGCAGATGAACATATGCACATATGTATGTACATACATAGCTTGCATCTCCCAAACATACATAGCGCATTACATCACTTACGCGTAATTTACACAGCCGTGTATTTTACATCAATACATGGGGGAGATTGACAGCGACAGCGACATAGAGAGAGGGAGAAAGGCCGAGCGCTGCCGTTGACGTCGACGTCGACAGAGGCAGCGAGCAGCGGTGCCGTTTGGTTGTGTTGCCTGCCTGTGGCGCTCTTCGCTGCCTTGCTCTGGTCTGCTTTGCTGTGCTGGTACAGTACGGTTTTGCTCCGAGTTTCTGCTTCTCTGCTTTTCTGCTTTCTTCCGGCGGCAGCACAGTGAGCGCTAGCAAACTAGAACCAGTTCACACTGGAAATGATCGCCATTTATTATTGTAATGCAGTGCTTACTCGCTTTATTTAACCAATAAATATTAAAATAATAAATTCCTTATTTACGATTACTAAGTCATTTTTATTTTAGTTTACCAGAAACTTACAAGATACAAATTCAGATTTTACTCAATCTTAAGATTTAATACACTAAAGTTTAGTTTAACGCAATGACTTGGAAGCTGGGAAGCTCGTCTCAGTAAATTCAACGCAAAGTTCGGCCTCTTAAGCATAGTTTGACTTCAAAAGTATCTTTCATAAATTATATAACTTCATATTCATATTAAAAACTCAGTTTTTGTCCTTAAAAAACAAGTACAGCAATAAAAAACGAGGATATATCGTTAGAAGACATGATCGTTTTCATAGATCACTTTTGCTCAGATCATTCTCACATTATATTTTGAGCTTAAAATTTCAGTTCATGGAAGTCTAAGAAAATTTGGCTTGCTTTTCTTAGTTAAACATATCCACTTCGTTGGTTTGGCCGTTAATCTTACGACGCTCCATCGAAATCATATACTGGATCTTTGACTGAATTACCATCGCATTATCGAGTGGCATGTTACGAATCTGGGCTGCAACGCTCAAGCCGAAGAAAGTGAACTCATCCTCGCCACGCATTCCCAAATTCATTCCCGATCCCAGAGCATTTCCTCGTCCCAGTCCTGCTCCCATGGCTTCGCTCTTCTCCGACATGGATCCGCTGGCGCCTGTTATGGGATGTGGCATCTGAACTGCAGCTGGACCCGGGTTTAGCTCGGCTAATTTGTCCAGCGAAGGTGGAGGAGTTGGTGGTGGTTGCTCCATGATCATGGGTTGAGGTAGGATAGTGAAAAGAGAGGGAGTTGGTGGCACCGGAGGCGTCTCTTGAGAATCCATCTCTTCGGGATCCGGCTTAATTTCTGCCTGCAGCTTAATAGACTTTAGTCTGGTCAGGCGAATCTGCAAGCGCTTCAGTGGGGGATCCGGCGTATTTTTCTCAGCCTGGTTGAAAGGATATTGAAAGAAAATGCGAAATGTGCATTATTTTAATATATGACATTACAAAAACAATGCCTCTGAAATAAGCCTTCAGAAAGTTGCAAAAGTGCTTTTACGCCGCGATCTTCACTTGGCAACTATACTGCTACTTACTACTTTAAAACATGCTTTTTCAGATTCTAAATGGTTTAAAGATTAAACGTAATAACTCTAGGAAATAACAAATGCATAGTTATAGATCTCTTACCGTGTCAACAAACTCATAGAGAAACTCGTGAAGCGGGGAAAACCATGGAGCCTTGGGCGAATAGCCCGGAATGGTACGGATCTTCTTCAGCTCCTGGTGGTAGCTAGTGCGAAGGTTCTTGATCTTGATCCTGATACCCTGGATTGTGATCAATGATTCCATCGGCTCCGTGTCGGAATTCATCCCCGCCTGGATGCGCCGGTAGGCGGCGTTTCTTGCTCGCCGCAAGTAAGGACGCTTGTTCCACAAGCACGGTTCCCGGCCGTAGAGCTCCACGAACTTGAGCGTACGCTCGTCCGAGAAGCGAAAGGGCAAAACGACGCCCCCTGGCGGTACGGGCATGTTCAAAAATATTGAAAAACGTTGGATCTATGGAAGTGCTTCTGTTATTGGAGCCCACTCTAAAAAAAGCACCACAGCAAGAAAGCACGAACGCAACGTAACCTGCCCGTACAACTGCTCCGCGCCAACTGACGCTTTTCTAGTTGCTTTCTGCTCTTCTGCTTTGCTTTGCTTGCTCACTGTCGGCCCCCGCTCTCTCGACATTTTGCTCATGCTTTATGTTGAAGTTTTAGCATTGTATTCGACTTGCTTTTGTGCCAGCCTGCTTTCAAAGCAACAAAGCAGAAACGAAATAAATTTACCGTTCGAATTGAGAATCTTAATGCAACCTTTCCCCTACCTTAGCAAAGAAACACTATTGGAAACTATTATTATTACCTTTAAAAAGGAAGTAAAATATGGTATTTGTAGTGCCTTAAGAATTTAAAAAAGTTTTCAAGACGCAAAGTTCCTTGAAATTTAACTGTAAACAAAGTATTTTCAAAGCAAAATCGGATTGCAAAAATTGCTGATTATGTGCTTTGCTGCTTTTTCGTCGCTGCTGCTGTGCTGCTGCTGTCGCTCCCAGTAACTTGATAATGAGAGAGGACCGCGCAGGTCCGTTTCGCGAGAGAGCT
>VNJS01014905.1:0-38151 GCA_008042575.1 Drosophila watanabei
CAAGGCAAAAAAATATGGGTTCATGTAATAACATAACCGACGACAAAGAATGTCCTTTTTATAAAACAGAAGAAAAACTAGCTTGAATTGAAGGGTAATATTTAATTGTAGTTATATCTTTACTATTTCCCTTTTAATAAGATCTAATTAATTACTTAAGTCAAGTGTTTCTAGTTGAAAACTAAGCTAATTTTATATAATTTAAAATTTAATTAATTAATTTATATATTTCTTTATATATAGAGTATTTAATACTCTTCAAAAATATTTAATACTCGCCTTCCTTTGTGGGTGTTTCAATGGTTGGTTTGGGTAAATGGAATAAAATAAATGTATGAAAGCAATAACCGACCGACATTACATAAAAATCTACTTGGCCAGGACACATAATTTGTGTGTGTGCGACGTGGGCCTATTTAGGCGGTTGTTCGTGTACATGTGTGTGTGTGTGTGTGTGTGCGATGTGTGCGGAATATGGCCGACACTTCCGTTCGACATGTTGCACATGTTGCTCCCGTTTCCGCTACGCCCAACTTAACGCAATTCGACACAACTCACCTCGTCTAGCCCAACTCCGGGGCACTGGGAGAAAAGAAACAGGAGTATATATTTAATATATATTAAGTATTTAACATGAAATCTGTTTGCTATTAAGTAAACTAACTTTGGGAAGCTGAAGTTTATATACCTGTAGTTTGACTTTGGATCATGAAAACGATCATAGTTCAGCCAAAATTGCACTATTTTTAATTCGGAAATCTTTTCTTATTTTATCGTCATTGTTAACTAAAAATATTGAAAATTAAAATATTTGATGTATTTTTGACAAATTTGACGATGTAATTAAATTCGAAAATCAACTGTTAATATTGATCAAGAATATATACGATTTATAGGATCGGAAACGGTTCCTTAACTTCATTGTTATACACAAGGTTATATAAATTTACGGAAAATAATAAAGTTATTAAAATAAAATAATATAACAAAAAAATAATAAATCAGAAAAGATTTTAAGTTCATGTCTTTTTTTTTCAAAAAGTTTAAATTAAATTAAATTATTTTAAAGGGTAATTTAAATTTTTTTAATAAAAAATGAATTAATATAAAATATATTCTGATTAAAAGCAAAATTAACAAAATAAAAATCCAAGAAACCTTCTATTAAAATTTGGAATAAGTTACATAAATTCACTAACTTCTCTCAGTGCACCAAGCAACATAAAATACAATATACGGGGACCGCCCTGTTTACATATATACGGACATATATATATATATATATTATTGTTGTTGTTGTCGCTGGTGATGTTCCTGTAGTTGTTATTGTTGGTCACGCATGGTGTTCCTGTCGCTTGCTGTTTTTATTGCCCGAGCTTCCTGCCGTTCGCTTGTTTCATAATTAATATCCTTTCACACATTATTATAACGGAAATGAGTGGGGATATTTTTATTTTATTTATACACACACACACACATACACAAACGAGCACGTACAGTATGGCATGTGTATGTATGTATGTCCTGCGGTTGGGCTGCCCAGAAGCTTGTTAAGCATTTTATGCGTTTGGTTTTTCATAAATTTCATTTCGACACACAACCCAAACCCAAACAAGGAGTGTGTAATTAAAAGCTCATGAAAAGTGATTAAAAAGTGAGTTGCGGCCACGCTCGGTGCCATATATTAAATGCTGCTGTCGCCTCCCGCCCATCCTCCTTTGCCATAAAGTTGTCAAAACAATGCCAAACCAAAAACAAAAAAAAAAGGGAAGCCATGCCACAAAAAAGTAGAAAGAGTGAAATATAAAATATTAAAATTTGCAACCTGCTGATGCTGAGGTCAGCAGGAAGGCCAGTTAAGCTTTAAGTTCGTAGCACAAGTTGAAATTAAATTAAAATTATTGAGAACATCTGTGGCATCGAACTAATCAAGAAAACTCAATGCCATCTGGCAGAACCATTTGCTCGGTTTTCTCATGGATATCAAACTGGTTTTTTCCCCCAATTTCCGTCAATCAAGAAAACAAGCAAAGTATTTTAACACGAATTGGGCTTTAACAAATGACCACCAATCAACTAACAGGTTTGAATACAATTTCGATTTACAAGGGCGGTTGACTCTTATCGGAAATGTAAGGGTTACAGTGCGAAAAAACATTTATGATTTTATGATTTGTATACAAATTTACAGACTCTGATATGCCGTAAAATATTTAGGCTTAAATCTACAATTCGAATTTGAATTTTAAGATATTTAATTTGTCTTTTGAAAAGTACCTAATGATGTCGTGAAAATATTATTCATTGAAATATTGAAAATATTGCAAATGAATTAAATTATATATAAATAAATATTTATATAATAAGTCTTTTAATACATTTTATGATAAGAAAACAAATATTTATACTTTTTATTGGCAATTTTTCTTGTACATTATTTTCTTGCATCTGAAAAATATTAATTTGACTAAAAGAAAATTTTCAAAATTAAATTCAATTAGATAAAACTTTTGTTAGAAGAATAACGATTTCTAGAATGTATAGGCAATCTTTTCTAGTACATAAATTTTATAAATATTTTTCCCAGTGCCAGGACATTTCCTAGCTATTTCCTGATAACTTGACCAGTTGAAGTGATTGATCTCCTGGCCTCACCAATCACCGCAACCGCAACCTTAACATTTCCTAGAGTTTTCCCTCAAGTTCGAGAACTGACTCATAGACCTATGTGGGACCTATGACGCATTTTGTGGTTACTTGGAAGAAGAGGAAGGACCTCCGGTGGGCAGCATTTAAGGATTAGCATTTAAGAACGTATTTATGGTATGCATAAAGATATTTAAAGTGTCCTGCTGCTGCTGCTGGCAGGCTCTTCGGGCGATAACCGGCTTACACGCATGTCCCTGCCAAGGATGACGCATGACTTAATGCTGCGGATTTGGGGCAGTGTTTGGGGAGTTGGTCGCCGGTCGCCGGTTGCCGGTTGCTGTTACTCCGTACTCGTCCGGATACGGGGTCCTGTGACAGAACTATCGCACATGCAGGCAGGCGCACACGGAACGGAACGCATGAGTGGCATTCCCGCGTCATTTCCATACGCGACCACTTCGCCCGATTCGCGTGTTGCGTGCAATTTGCGTGTAATTCTTGAAAATTCTAAAGGGAAATGAGAGCGGACATGGGCTGGGGGGTATGAGGGGTATGAGGGGTAGATGGGGTGATGGGTGGTGAATGTAAACTGCAGCAGCAGCGGCGTCCTTTCCGCCGTGCGTGTGTGTGTGTCATCGCTACGCGCGCGGCACATAAATCATAAGCAACAAACGCAAACTGCGTCGCTGGAAACAAACAGCGGCAAAAGGAAAAGCGGCAGCAAAAAAGGAGTTACTGACTTTGTTACTTGGGAGTGTATAGGACATTTGATACCGTGTGATATTCTAATTTTAGTCAGAAGCTTGAAAATCACTAAAGGAATCATTTGCGACCTTATAAATCATAAATATTTTTGCTCAGCATCAATAGCGAATTAGATCTAGTCATGTCCGGCAAGAAAAAAAATTATCCGTTATTTAATAGTCTTATAAGAGGTTAGATCATTTCAAATTGTCAAAATTTGACCAAAATGTAAATTTTTAAAAATTTCATGAATTGAAATTAGTGTATATTAGACTGAGTTATGATCAAATTGCAACTACAAAAATATACAAAATCTAGTCTACCCGAATTTAGCTTTCTTTTTTGGTTTTTTATTTTTATATTAAGCGGAAAATTTTAATAAATTTTGCATTAAAATATTTTTTTGTTTATTTCTCTTTGGAGATGCTTTTTAAAAGATAGACTTTGAAGAAGTTAAGGTTTGAAATGTGTTAAAATTTAGATATTATTCCCCAAAATGTTTATAAAAGCTGGTAAGACACCCTGTAAGGGTATACAAAAATTAAGGAGCTGTCTATGTCTAAGCAAAAATTCTTTTGCTTTTTAAATTAAGATTTTGTAAGCTTTTACAAGATTCTCAGTATTTCTTATTTTTTATTTATTAATTTTCAGCATATATTTTCTATTAAATAATTAATATTTAGCTGTATCGGTGTCTTTTTCTTACCAGATGGGCTTACCTTCCTCAGTAAGAAAATATTAAATAAATAAATTACAAAATAACCCCTACAATACCTTAATATTACTCCCCAAAAAATCCCCTTTCTAAAACGTCACATATTTTCAGCTCAACTTTTAAGCTAAATCGATTTTGGATTCGGTGATAAATAAAATAAGGAAACACTTTTAAAACTTTGCACAGCTTATCGGCATAACATAAAAACGAAAGAGCACGAGGACCCCGTAAAATATAAATCAAACAATTATTGTGTTTAAGGGCATACCCTTTTAGGCCAACGAGAGTGGAGGGTACTATATAACGCAAAAAAGGAAGCCAAAGTGAATTGCGTAATTTATGCTGCGCAGGACGCAGGCAGCACAAGGAAGCGACGAGCGACGTAAAAGGGCGGAAAGGGAGTTCACTGCCAGGGCTGACTGTACACCGACAGAGCTTGCAGTTTTTCCACCCAAACTCCTTGCGGGAAAATGGGAATTCGAAGTTTGAGCTGCGACGCAATAAGGAAAAACTGCGATTGTCTTTCGCTGCGAAGCAACAACAACCCTCCTTGCAGATGAGAATATCCCAACGCTTTGTACACACTTTTCCCTGCCGTAATCCAGCTTTGAATTCAATTCAATCAACAAAAGGAGGGTGAAAAGCCGAGAGGAAA
This sequence comes from Drosophila watanabei, assembly GCA_008042575.1. Lineage (NCBI taxonomy): Eukaryota > Metazoa > Arthropoda > Insecta > Diptera > Drosophilidae > Drosophila > Drosophila watanabei. The sequence continues at coordinate 4,764 of VNJS01014905.1, forward strand.
CTGCGCAGTGCGTCAAGGAAACTCCAGCTAATAGAAGAAGCATCCACCTTCAGGGGAAAGCCTTGCCGAGGAAATCCTGAGAAGTTACATATGTTGAGGCCACTGATCTCTATCGCAATGCCCGGGAGAATGACAAAAGGACGAAAGAACCAGTCCTGCAGCAACAATTTCGGGTTTAAAGGTTATCTTTGGGGGGGTAGAGATAATATTTTGAGTTAAGAAGTTTTAAGGGAAGAATGTGGAAAAGTTTGCTTAAAACTTACAGATTTAATTTCAAATATTTATAACCACATCTCTTAGAGTCAATATTAAACACTTCTCACAAATAAAGTTCCCTTGAAATTGCATTCAATCTAATCCAAAGCCGAACCTGATCCTCCCCTCGGTTGCGTTTCATTTTCCCATTCAACTCCTGGGGTCGGGGGCTGACACACACAATAGTGACAGGTCGGTCAGTGGAAAATATGAATACCACTTGAGCATGTTAACCCCGAAAGGCGTTTATAAAACTGTCCAAGGCTATTAATATCAAAATTCCGCACACAGAGCAAACCGCCTCGGGCGGCTCCAGGGCAACTGCGCAGTGTTTTTTTTTTTTTCGTTGGTTTGGGGGGAAAAATGAACAGGACACTGACACGGACACCCAACTAGCAAAGTCCTGGTCAGCCAGCCTATCAAGCGCAACGAAAGGAGGATAAGGAGGGAGCTGGAAGGAGGCACGAGGAGCAGCAGCAGGACAAGGGAGATCGGAGGACGCAGGAAGAACAGAGTGACCCACGGACTCTGAGAGAGTGGCATGTTTGGCGTCCATGAGGCGGAAATGAAAGCGCCCGGCAACAGGGCGTATGAAAGGAGGGGCTGCTACTAGGTCCTTGGTTTGAGGATTATCAACAGGCAAACACTCAGACAAACACACTCCGTAGCCGCACACACACAAATACACATACATCCCAATAAAAAACAAGCAAAGAAAAATGTATTGGCGATTCGGGCTAAAAAATACACGTCTACGGAAATCTGCTCTTCTAATTTTTATTGTGGAATAAAAAGAAAAGAGTTTAAGGTTTATGAACTGTAAAAAATTTCTTTAACAACAAAACATACAATATTAAAATTTTAATAAATATTTTGTCAGCTTTTAATATAATTGGGAAATATTTTTTTTTAAGATATAAAATCCAAAGAATTTAAATTACTTATTTATTTCTAATTTTCCTTTTAAGATAAAAACAGGAGAGTTACAGTTTTAGGAACTATATAAAAATTATAATATTATATGTGATAAATATTTTTCTAAATAAATGAAAGTTCAAAGAAAAAAAATTTGGTATTATAAAAGCAGTTGCAAAAAACTTACTACTTTGAAACAATATATAATAAAATAAAGATATTAAACCCTCCCAAAAGACCATATTTTTATTCCTTTAAATTCTCTATATATTTTTAACTAAGATTTCCCAGAAACCTCTTCCTTGTTTGCCCATTTCTAATACCAAAAAAATATAACAAAAAATCGATAGAAGCTTCGCGAATATGGCCGAGTCCTGGGTAAACGTATATCCTTGGTCAACATGGCCACCGGCTGAGGGTAACTCCGTGTTGCCGGTCGGAAGGCTTTTGTTGGATGAAGCTAAATGCCGAGCCCCAGCCGTCATGTGTCCTTTGTTATTTATGATTAAAAGCGCAAGGACTTGCCGGTGTTGCCCTCCGCCGCATATTTACATGCGACTTTTATACGCTGTTGCTGTTGCCAGCCCCTCCTTTCCCCCCCCGCGCGGCCTGATTGTGTATGCTAAACATAACGCTGCATGTGTCCATACATGTCCATCACTTAATCACGCCACCACACACACAGGACACACAGAACAACCTTTTGCCACTCAGACTCCTTTTCCACAACCCGCAGGATAAGCTGGCCAGTGGCAGATGAAGAAGAGAAGCTCCGGGTAACATGGAGTTTTCTAGGATAATGGTTATAATTTTTATAAGAAAAAATATATTTAGTATTTAAAGTTTGCCCTTTATAAGAATTCAATTTATAGAAGTAAGTCCTATTCTACAAGGATATTTAGTAGATTTGGTTTAAAATTTTCTTTCTTAGATATTATAAACTATAAACTTTCTTTTTATAATCTCTCTAAAATATTTTACGAAAAAATCCAAAAAAATCACAACTTACTTCGACTAGGATCCACACTTTCAGAACTGTAAATGTTTGACTGTCACTCCTCTCCTTTGTTTGCGAATCCTTGCCGCTTTTTGTATCTGCCGCGTCGGCAGGCTTTCAGCAAAAATCTTTGGGATCTTAACTTAACCCGGGACTGTCAGCCAGCGTTGAGTCCTTTCGCACCCGCTCACTGAATAATATGCAAATGGGTTAATTTTTATTTATTTTCCTTGGGCATTCCCTCTCCTTTTATTTTTTGCTCCTTTTCATGCATTCCAAGCGGCTCCGTCGGCGGATGATTCACTTTATACTACATCGTAGGGTCCTTCGCATCAACAGAATTTATGATGCAATCGCCTTACGCATTCCGGTTTTTTTTTGGGAGAGCGGAGTGGAGCGAGGGGAGCTGGGGCCAGGAACAGGACTTGGCAGGTATCCTGCCGCGTATCCTTGGCTTCAAGATTTCCCATTATTATGATCTCTCGCTTCGGCTCCTTTGGTCTTTGTGTGTGCGTTTTATATCAAGGGGTATCTTGGGGAGTACAAGGGGGATATGAGGCTTTATTTGGATTATTTTTAGTAAATAATAATAAAATAACTTAAAGCTGATTTAAACTATAACTTTTGAAGAAAAACTTGGTAAATATTTAACAAGTAATATAAAGAAATAAATTAGAATTAAAATACATTATTTATAAGAAGAAGTCTGCTATTGAAACAAATTGAATTCTCTTTAAAGGCGAGCTATTAGGTATCCTTGAAGCCCAGCCATTCGATCACCGGGTTTCTTATTCCTGCTTCTGCTTCTCTTCTTTTTTTTTTGCAGGAACAGCAGCAGTTGCCAGGCGGCATCTGGGTTGTCCTGCATGTCCTTCCGCCATTAAGGGTGGTTGTTCCGCCACAGGCGGTTAGTTAGGCTTTGTTCCCTGCCCGCCGAATGGACAAAGCATTTTATTTGAGCTTTTTATTTTGCTCAATTCCCTTTTTTTATGCGCCGCATTCCCAACTCCTTTTTCCAGTGTGTCTTTGTGCGAGTGTGTCCCTGTGTTCCTGTGTGTGTGGCCTTTGTCCTTTGTTTGCAAAATGTGTGTCAGTGCGTCAGTCGGTTGCCAGGCACTTGGTTCGACTATTTCCGGTTTCAATATGCGCACTGCCTTTGCCTTTGCCTTTGCCTTTGTCCTTGCCGAGTGGTACAGTTGGTCCTCATACAAGTCCTGGCGCGACCCTCTGCTTCCTCCTACCGATCTCATGCCCGCTTCCAGTTCTATATCCACTTCCATTTCCAGTTTTATTATCCCTTTCATTGGCACAAATTAGAAGTGGCCCTGCCTTTGGCTACATGTTATTAACTTTTGCTATGCCTTGTCGACTTGTCGACAAAAAGGTGTCAGCAATGCGGGGTCCTGATTTACGACCACAATGAATACGGATATATATTTATATATATATCGCAGCACAGTGCGATATGCGTAGTTTGAGCATAAATGAATACATTGACCAAGGATCGCTCCTGGGGCTTCGTCAAATTGACAGCTGGTGTAGTGAGTTCTCCAGGCAATAACTTCAATCTGCTCAATTCTGAATTCTGAAGCGTAATGAGCTGGAAAACTACTTTGAATACTATAGGGTATAGCCATGAATAAAAGGTAACACTTTCAGGATAACAAATAGCAGAGAGAGAGAAACAAAGGAAGAGAGCGGGGAGACGTCCTTCTACCGAAAACCAGTTGGGCCAAAGGAACCTGAGATGTTTTTGGAAACTTGACAAAGAGATTCGCCACGAAATATTATACGCCTGCCAAGCAAAGGCTTTAAAATGTATTATTTATGGGGATATCTTATTTTTATGTAACAAAATAATAAGGAATATTGAACATCTAGAAAGGTAAAACAAAATATTTATAGAAATTTGTTTGCTTTTAGTGATGAATTCTACTTGAAAACTTCCTTAACTTCTCTAAATAAAATACAATAAATTTCTAGTCATTCGGAAAGTAACAGAGAGAAATCCAGCTTCTATTCAAAAGAGTTACCAATCGATAATACCAAATTGACCGATGACAATGCCAGCTTTCTTTGCCTCAATTCATGCAGATCAAAAAAGTAGAAAAAGAGAATGCGCAAAATCAAGAATCAGTAAGAAAATCAGTCAACTAGACAAGATCACTTAATCAGCTTTGAGACTACGATTGGAGATTGGAAGAAATTGTGCAGAGAGCGATTGGGGCCTCGAAAGTGGAGCACATCGATCCGTCGATCCGATCTTTTTCGAGCAGCGATTTCATGCACGACAGCGCCTGCGATCGGAGTGCGATGAAAAGAAATCATTGAGCCGGGAAGCATTTGGAGACTGCAGAAGACTCTGGAGCGACTGCTCCACTGTCCGACTGCCCTCAGTTCCCTCTGATCCCTCGTGGGGCAATTGCCAGCATGCCACCAATTAAAGTAATTTAAAGGAATCAGCCACGACGCAGCAGCAGCAGCAACATCGAGGAGGCACATCAGCAGCAGCAGCAGCAGCAACATTGTAGATAATGCTCAAGAACCAATGTCCGTAACTAGATCCATAAGCTGGAAATCAATCAGGCGGAAAGTCAGACGGTTCGAGGGAACAACAAAATAACACGGAGCGGCAGAAGCCTATTAGAAGACAAGCGATGGCCCAAGGCGAAAACAACAGGCAACACAACGAGCAACACAACAGCAGCAGCAGTAAGCAGCAGCAGTAACAGCAGCAGCAGCAGCAGCAGCAGCAAGCGGCGAAACTTAAAATTGGATGAACTAGAAAGAGGAAAAAAATAAAAAAACAGTAGCCACGAAATCGATTGAAGAGCTAAAGACTTGACGATTGGAGAGCTCGAGTTTGGGTTCAATATCGAAGACGGGTGACGAAGATGTGCCTGGATGATGATGAGGATGATGGGGCGATGACGAGGTACAGTGGGTAAAAAATATATATATGAAATATAAATATATAAAATATAATATATATAAGAGAAAGAAGAAAAGAAAATTATTTATTAAATTGTATTTTAGGATGTAAAGAAATACACAAATAATACCAAACCTTTCGATTTTTACTTTAAGTTTTATAACTACAAGATATCTATTGTTTGGATTATTCTCAATCGTATTTTAGATAATACTTTACTTGGTATCTTCCATAGTATTTTTCGTACTTTTATTCAAAGTATTTACCGTAGTATTTTCACTATTATTTTTCAGACCATTCTACGTAGTATTTTTCGTAGTTTTTTTTAAAACATATTCGGTAATATTTTTCATAGATATTTCAGTAATATTTTAATAAGTATTTCCTCCAAATATGGAAAACAATTATCCTTGTATAGATATCTTATAAGGTACAAATAAATTAATTAAAATTAATTAAACTAAGAAACAAATATAGTTCTAAAAAATTTATGATCTGATGTTTAAACAATTTTGCTGAAGATCTTCAATGTTAGAAAACGAAACTATCTTTTTGAACAACCTGTGACACTTGTCTTTAAACAACACAAACTGTGTAAAATGTCAGTATGACAGATATACATTACATACATATTATAAAGAAGTTTAATATATTTAAATACTAATTTATTTATCAATTAAATAGTATTTAAATTATACTTTAGTTAAATGTTTTAATTTCTTCTCTGTGAATAATCCGCTCCACTGTCCAGCGATGACTTCGAGTTTGTTGCAAGGCATTTACTTAACAATAGCTGCAGCACCAACAACAGCAACAACAAAAACAACACAAAAACAACAACAACAACCTAAAAAAAAGACAAGAAACAAGGGGCCAGAGTCATCATTAACAAACAGTAGCCGAAAGAGGGAAAGAGCCGGGCCCAAAACGAAGAGCGGTTGGGTCTAGGGGTCTTGTGTTGTCTTGGGACCTGACTACGAATCAATAGACAGACACGATTAGAGTGGATAAGCGTGTCTGCCGGCTATAAAAGTGTAATATCTGTAACTCATTAATGACAGCAATTTCGGGCCACAGCCGATAGATAGATACACACGCTGGCTGCAGCCAAAGTAAGCCTTTGCGACTATAGACTCTTGGCTGGACCGAAAATTATTATGCTAAACTCCGAGTGTAAATCCGTGGGCAGCAGCAGCACAACACAACAAAAGCCAGCGGACTCGGTTCCGACTGGTTCCAATCAACTGCCACTTAACTAAATGACTCTGCGTCTTCCCAAAAGCCAGTCGAAGGGGTTCGGTGGAAGAGACCCAGCGGAAACCCAAGACTTAGAGCTGGAGTTGGAGTCGGAGGCAGAGTCCCAAAAGAACTTGTCCCGGTGTGAGTGCTCACCGATTTTATCACGAATGACTGATGAATATGCCATTAAAGATATACGAGTGCCAGTGCGACTTCGAGTACGAGTGGCAGGGCCAAAAGGCCAGACTTGATTTTCGATTCGACCAGTTCTTTTTTATTTTTTTGTTTGAGATAAATGACCAGCTGACCGAAATGAAACTGATGTGTTATTGGTTCTTCTGTGGGTCTCTGGTCTGGTCTTTGGTGTAGTCTCTTGTCTGGTCCCTGGTCTCGTCTCTGGTCTGTTCTGTGCCATAATTGCGGACCCCTTGGGGTTTTTCGACATGGAAATCTCTTCAATCTACTGTAGGAACCCGTCTCCGATTTGTGATTGTGCTGTTTCTGTCTGAGGTTTATTTGCTTTTTGCCTTTTTAACCACAAGCAAAAATATGGTAGAATTATAGAGAGAGAGAGAACTTGATTTAAAATGTTTGCCAAGTATTAAATATAAATATAAATAAAATATTAAAACAAATATAAAAGTTTGATAAAGTTTTCACCATAAAATAACTTATTAACAAAACTGCAAAGCTCCTAGGTTTGGTATATATATTTTTCCTATATAAGAAAGTCTAAATTCTTCTTCATTTAATTTAAATTTCAAAGATAAACTTGATTTTAACACCTTTCCCTGTAGGGCATTCCATCTGCTTGTCTCTGCTTTTACTCGGATCTGCTCGTAAATCACTTGAAAAGTGAACTTAATATCGGGGCAGCCGCAGGTGAGCAGAGGCAGGCCTCACCCTTTGGTCAGTTTATGATTGCAACACTAATCACAGACGATGGCTTCGATGGGTCTGGAGTAGGGTCTGGGTCTTGGCTCTGGCTTCGGTCTGTGTCTCCACATGTGGCTGATGGTGGCTGCACTCGGGCGGAGACTGGGTGTGCAAGTGGCTACCGTGCTTGCGGTGCACCGCGATTGTCTATCAGCTCGACTTGGGCTGCGGCTCAGCTCAGTCTTCGAATCGGTCTCCAGTCTTCGGTCTTCCATCTCCACTTCGGTTTGGGCCAACGCCTCCTTCATTTACAAGCTGCCCCGCCTCCAAAATCCAACCCAAGAGCTGCTTTTTATTGTCTTGCCTTTTTGGGGCTGACTCTGGCTGGCCCGGAGGCCCTCGAAAGTTAGAGTGTGCCATTAATTGTTTGGACGGAGGCAACTTTCCAAAAATTTGGTTAGTTTTTTCTTTGATAAATGTTCAGCTCTGAAATATTAATTACACTTGTGTTTCGGGTGTTGAATTTATTGAAAACAAAAACTCAAGACGAGCGCGGGCAGCGTTTCTCCCTCTTTCCTCTTTATTTTTATGAGATTTATGCCATTGTTTTTATGTGCTAGATACACAGTCCAAAAGTTGGGTCGGAATAAAGTGGAGTTATCCATTAGGACTGGGCCAGGGCTTTTCCAACAGCTGGCAGTTAATGCATTGCCTCCAACTAGCAAACACACTTATCATAATGCCATAGCTTTGGGGAGCTCTGAAAAATGGGAACAAGAAAGGTGGTGAAAGAAGGTCGGAGGTGAAGTATATAGGTTAGGTCAAAAAATGTAATATATAAACCAAAAATGAAGCGAATTTTAAAAGGATTAAAACCAGATTCAAGCTTATATTTAACCACAATCTGTACAGACATTTAGTGTGTAATTTTCCTTTCCGTTTCATAATCGTTGACATCATCTCATGACTAACTCCCTCGTTGGGCTTTATAGATCACATCCAATTCCCCAAAGTTGGAAAGTGAGCCAAAAATGATTCAACTTCTGCAATAAACGCACAAAGCGGAGGCTCATGAATCATTTATCAGTCGCCGGTTATCAGTATAGTTCAAGTTTCGAATTCAGGCCTTGAGTTAAAAAGTAATTTTACTGCTCTGTCAGCTTCGCTCTGCCCGGTCTGCTCCCATCGGGCATTTCTAATCAAGGCTCCGTGGTTGGGGGCCAAGTTAATAAAATTTCATTCATTTTGCGGCATATTGGTCGAGGGGACAGCCAGTCAAGAACAGTGGCAGAAAATGTCGTTACATTTTCCTATATAGAACGAAAGCTTAATGCTGGCTATAAACCGAATCGAGTGGGGTTTCTCTCAGTGATGCTAGTTGGCAGTATACAAAATGTTTATTAATGCTAATGAATGTCTCTCGGCCAGCTGCTGTCCTCTCATCGTCTCATTTGTAGCCATTTTTGTGCACTTGAAGAAATTGTGCTGGAAATTCATTAAAGGAAAATATGGGAATTTATTAATTAGGCTAAAAACCATATATAAAAAGTATTAGTATTTAAAATCGAAATTTTTCTTTCGTGACAAATATAGGCTCCTTAAGATGTTCGTAAGTAGTATTAGTCAAGTTTAAGGACTCTTATTTCGTATCTGTAAATATACCAACTTTCCCCTTCATTTTTATATAAAATTTTCATACTATTCTGTACCCCATATTCTCTCTGTGTAACTGTATTCCTATCCTACATCTGCCCTTGTATCTGTGCACTCGCATTTCATTCATTTGGCTGGCTTCGTCAATCAAAAGTTTCATAAGCTTCAATGATGAAAGCACTCCGTTGGGGGCCGTTGTCCACTGCCAATGATGCTGGTCCTGGTCCTGGTCGTGGTCCTGCTTCAATTACTGGGGCAGCCTCTGAGGGGCGCAGGGCCATATCATCGAGTATGCAGCCAAGTGTAAATGAGCAAAATCTAACACTGAATTGCAGAAAATATGCCTCGAGCTGCAAATGAAATGATCTCCTTGTGGAGAGGGTGGAATATCCTATCCTCGTAATTCCCGATTATGCGTACTTCAATCGAATGCAAAATAACCTTTTCAATTTCGAATTCTTGACTGCTGCTGACTAATTCTCATCTCGGTCTCAACCCCCAAATTGTTTCCCCATATTTGCCACACTTTCCACGTTTTCCATGTTTAATTATAAGTTCAATGCAGAATGTTGCCCAGAGTCCTGCCTGCCTGGGATTCAGCTCCTGTCTGTCAGTCAGTCAGTCAGTCAGTTAGGCAGGCAGGCAGTTGGGCTGTCCTGGAAAAAGAGCGTCTGCCTCTAGGGAAATTTACGCAAAACTGACGGTCCTGGAACAGTGGTTTTAAGGTGGTAAAAGTGTTATTTATGAACCAATAATCTTACTTAAATATTTTAATGATGAATAAATAAGTCATGGAATGACAAATACTTTTTAAGAATTAATAATAACAATAAATAAATACTTATTATTTATTTTAAGAGCTCGATTTCAAATAATAAAACCCACAAAAGCTCTTCTCAAATGCAAGAACTTACACATTATTTCTCTTTATTCATTTCCTACTTTTTTACATATTTAATATTTTCACAATAACTCAAATACATATAAAGCTTCTTGAGTTTTTACTTTCACCAAATGCCAGGCCACACTGCCACTTAGATGTCCCCACGCCCAGGTCTCATCTCCTCCCTGCCTGCTCCCACATCCTTTGAAGCTCATTTTGAGCATCGAGGAAATATGAGGAGAAGCCGTGGTGGGAGGAGGCTGCCACGTTGACTGGCAAGTGTTTCGTCTAAATTGAATATTGATTATGAAAATAATAAGCAAAAATTGCGTAACTTTCCGCTTGGGCCTGACAACGGCAGCAGGAGCCATGAGGAAAACAGGAGCAAGAGCAGGAGCAGTAGCTGGAGAGGGTCCTGGATAAGAGGCTGGAGGCTTAAGGGGCGGTGGGACAATAGAAGCATACGCCAGCCAGCATCCCAACTTCCTTTGGGGGCCCATGAAGTGGGTTTTGGGGGAGCTGAAGGGGCCAGGACGAGGCGCTGCTCAAGTGTCCATTGATTGACTGCCAACATGGCGTATACGTAATAAGAGCGTTTTTGTTTTTTTCGGGTACGAGGCGGGGCTAATCAAAGAGTGTTAATTTACCCAAAGGACTTGCCACGCACAACACTTGTCAAAACAGAGAGAAAATGAGACTAAGTTGTAGAGGATTCTTTATTTGTATATAATTTTTAAGTTAAAAAACAAAGAAGAAGTTAAGAAAAAAGGTACAGAAAAGAGAAAAAGTTAAATTTTATATAAACATAAAATTGAAATTTTGAGTCCTATTTAGATTAAGAAATCTTTCAATTTAGACATCAACTTAACACTTGATATACAACGCACAAAATGCCATATTTAAATCCCTTTTTTCGCTCAGTGTAGCCTTTCTATCCCCACCTCCTCTGGCTGCCTCATTATTGTACTCATTCGGCTTTGTATTCGTGTCGGACGAATCTCATTTCGGGGCGTGCCAAATTGACGTTCCGTCTCCGGCATAATTTCGTGATGAAAAACTAATTTGAGCCCGGCTTCCTTATTTTTCCTTTCCACCCCTCCCCCCCAGCGACAGCTGCTTGGAGTCCGTCGTCCCGCTTCCCCTCGTCCTCGCTTGGTTATTAATAAATTAAGCAATTAAATGCGCCGGACGCTTTTGTTTGTTTAATGAAAATCTAATAAATCGCTTCCGTGTCCGAGGAACTACTAGCAGGACTATTGCCAGGATGTGCCAAGTGCTATCCTGGCCCAGTCACGTGCGTAGTGCATAACTCTCGGTCCCGATTTGTCGTCGCCTCTCTCTCCCTCCCCGCTGGCCTCTTTTCACCGTCCGGGGACACTTAACTTTGATGTTATGGCCCCGGACATCTGTGGCCCAAGTTGATATGCAAATGGCTAATTAGCAGTGCCGCCCACCTAGGAGGGGGAGAGAGGGGTAAGGAGAGGGGAGTGGGTCTTACAGGTGCGTGGGGCATTTGGGGGAGGGGGGAGATTATAATGAGAGATATCTTCCTAGTTGGTTTGTAGAGCAGATGGTGCCATCATCGATTATAGATTAAGCCGTTCTTCGTGCTTTGGTTAAACTGTGAAAGGATTTGCGAGTTGGAAGTTATTGTTTTAATTATTTGTTTGTTTATTTGTTTAGTCTTGAAAAGTGAAGATAATTAAGGTATTTTTTTGTTTAAATACAGTACGATTAAGCATGATTATTTACTTCAATTATGCAATTTAGATTTATTTAAATATATAAGGGTTTGGCTTAACTCTAAATGGATATGCGAGTTTTAAGTTAACACTTTTATTATACATATATGTATTGAGTTTTTAGTCATTGCTTTAATTATTTATGTATTTATTTAAATATCATTTTAAATATATTCTTAAATAGTGAATATATTTAAGTGTTCTTTATAATATTGTAAGAAATTCTATGAGCCTTTATAACTGTATGAAAAGTTTTCTTTAGTTATGAAGCTTAGTTAAATATTAAATTCTATGGATCTACTTTAATCCAATTAAAATATTGTTTAAAATATATTTAAATATTTATTGAATGCAAGTTAAATATAAAATACAATTCAAATTTATCTTGTTATTAATGAAAATGCTTTTCAAAAATTATTTTACTAATGAACACGTTTCCCCTTATCATATTATATTATTATATCACAAGTCTTCTATAATTACACATTTTTCGTTCATTTCTAGCCTAAGAAACTCCTTCCCCTGAAGTATTTCTTCATAAAATATGTCTCCAAATAACTTACAAATGTTATTTAAAGAATTTAAAACTGGAACCTCATGTGATTAATTATGTTAAGCTCATCTTCTTTCTATAAAAGTGAAGCTCATCAATTTATTGACTCATAAGCATATTTTTCTAATGGTATAATTTCTATTACTTTTTTATCAAATTAACTATGCTCTCAATTTAAGTTTAAATTCTTAATATTTCAGTAAAAATATATCTCATATTAAATCCTTAAAAATTCATTCACAGAGTAAAGTTTGACTCTAATTTAATTTAATACAAACTAAAGTGTGCTCTAAAAGTTATTACTTAATCAATAACTTAACAACAGACCAGCTTTTATTACTTTTCAAAATCAAATGTGACCTTTCGAGCTCCGATATATAAATTTCCCAAAATTAATTAAGAAACTTATACCGATTTTCCTGCTGCTGTTTCCTTGACTCCTGGTCCAAGTTGACAAATTGATATTAACAACCATCGACGGCTGGCATCTATTAGGAGGATATTTCGGTGTATCCAACTTTTTATGGGTCGTGCAATGCTAATGGGCTTGTGTGGGTGCTAAAAGCGACTCATCCCGTTTAATAGGCCATCCGAATAAGGATAATTAGATGACTGGTCCCGGGCTCGAGCCCGATCCTGGTCCTTGGCCTCAAACAGCTTAATCGTCTTGAGTTTAACTCGACAAATAACCCGAGGCCAAATGCCATAAAGCTTGCCAGAGTGTTGGATGTTGGATGTTGGGTGTCGTCTTTCGTCTTTCGTTTTTCGTCATGTTATTCTTATTTTTTTACAACATTTAAATTGCTGCAAGCTAATTTGGAAATTGCCGACGTGGCAGCTGCAGGGTATGAGCCTTGTCGTAAAAATCTGCTCACACGAATTACTGGGAAATCGGGGGAGCAGAAGGGCGAAGGGTCTGAGTCGAAGGGAAAGTCAATAAAACTTTAAAATAATTTCTGCTCAATTTAAATGAGGAAAGGAAACCCGAGGAGCTCAAGTGTGTGTAGGGGAATGGAAAACTGGAGGGGAACTACAATTCTGGAGGTCTCAATTACCAGGGAAAAGATATGGTATAGGGGGGAGGACGAAGGGCTGCGCTACGTTTTTAATGAGCGCGCCGCAGGGGAACAATTAAAAAAGCGTAACGTGATCAAAATTTCAAATGTCTTTTTGGTCCTTGACGTCTCTCTGTCGCCTCTTAGGCTTTTGGCCATGAAATTAGGCAAAGTGCTGTGGCAAAAAAGGAAAAATACGGAACCCATAAAAAGAGAAAAACTGCTCCGAACATCAAGTTCGTAAAATTTTAATGAGTTTCATTTGGTTTTTCTCGGCTTTTAATGTTCTTTTCTCCCTCGGAGCCCCTCGTCGTTGTCCTGCGTTCGCTCTCAGCCTTCAGCTGTGAAATGATGCGAAAAAATGTTAATGTAAATTTATATACGAATATAATGCGTTGAACAAGGAATAAAAGCGCTTATAAATAAATAAATTAAGGAGAAGAGAGAGGGAGATGGAAGAGGTCTTTAAGTTTTAACTGGAAAATATATTAAAAATAATTTTAAGGAAGTTTTGAAGATTAATTGAGTGTTACATTTATATAAATAAATAATATTAATGTAATGTTTCATTGTTTAGTTTTTCCTGCTTCCTCAGAGATTTATTTATGTAAAAAATCTCTCAAACTTACAATAAAGTTAAAACTATGTACATTACATTGTTACATTATAAATAATACAATTTTAAAATATTTCTGCTTCTGAAAACAATTATTTATGTTTTTAATACGGTAAACAATCCTGACAAACTTTTTTATAAATTTAAAGCTAATTATTTCACATTGTTACATTATAAACAGAGTTCAAGATGTAAGCTCCAACCTGCTGGGACACTTGCCTGCCTCCCCGGAGCAATTAAGGGTCAAGGGGTTACGGTTATGTAGTAATTTGTTGTACGTGGATAATGAAAGTCGGAGCAGCATCCAGGGGGAGGTGTAGCCACGCCCCCTCGTCAAATGTCAAGTGCATAATTAGCATCTGAAACCGAGCGAGCATCCGACTCCAGAGCCGGAAAATGCCCAAATGTCCAAGTCCAAAGAGGAGACACAGCAGCGAATGGTCGAAAGGGGAATGCTTCCAGTTGGACTTCGGCTCTAATGTCACAAAATACAATGGAAATATGGGACAATGGACCGATGGGAGCTGGGGATCCCACAGACGGACCTTTTGACCAGAGCTGCCAACACACAATGACAGAGGAGGGTTAGAGAGGTTTTTAGGGTTCGAGGGTTCCAGGGTTCGGTCTCGGGTTCGGGTTCGCGTTCGAGTCCGACAAATAGACCAAAACTTCGGCCAAAAATGAACAACAACAATGACAACGACAACGACAACAACAACACCCGTCCATACACACAAAGACAAAAGGTTAATTACAACAAAAGCAGCAATAACAACGGCAATCATGAAATGATCAAATTAATAAAGAGCAGCCAACAATCGAGAAGCGGCACCAGATGCCCAAGGGGGGTGATTAGAGAGCAACGGAGAGGGGAGAGGGGAGCGGGCAGGGTTGAGGAAAGTCTATGGGAAAATTGTAGGGGAAAAATTACAGTTGAAAATCGAAGCAAAAATTGTTGGCAAAACGAGATATTAGAGATGGGAAAAGTGCAGAGGCTAAGTGTCTTCTTTAGATTTTGTAAGGAATCAAGTGTCAACTTTTTACTAGTGACAGATTCATCACTATTTCATTAAATAAAATATTTACAAGTTTATTAAACACATTTATTTATAAAATAAATATTTCTTAATTTAATGTTTAGACTTTTAACCTCGACTCTGCATTGTATAAATATCTTTTTATTTCCTTACCTTTTTGCTTTTAGAAAATTCTCTAAAACTCCCATCTCTACATTTCGGCAACTGCATGTAAATGGAAATGGTAACAAAACAAACATAAATGTAATTTATTTGCGTGTTATAAACCACAAAAACAAAAACTCGCATTCTCTGAGTGGCAATGAGCCCCATCCCCCTTAGGCCCATGCAGACACCCCATCAGATCCGATCCCATATCCCATACCATATCCCATCCCATATCCACCCCGTTTCAATTTCGGACAGCTGCTCGCTCTATCCGCTGCCTGCAGCTCCGGCAGTTCGTCTCGGAAAATGCGGTAGTCGAGTGGAAAAAATAATAACAAAAACATTTGATTGTGAAAATTAAAAAGATGATTTCTCACACGCGCTCCCTGTCGTTGGCAGCGGCGGCGGCGTCATCATCATCATGAAAATCATCATTGCCGTTGATGGGTTCGGGGATGACGGCGGCAAATGCTGATGATGATGGCGGTGTTACAGTGGGTCAGGGGGGAGTCCAAAGAAAAAGTCAGTAAAAAATCAGGGAAAAATCCGGGATAAATCCGGGAAAAATCCTTCCATATATTAGTGCGCAATGTTTACTATTACTCTGTCTTAATTGCAGGGGAAAAATGGTAAAAGAAAATAGTAAAAGAAAATATTAAAAAGAAAACACTTTGACTTGAAGTCAGAGCCAAACAAGTAGTGTCCTTTTAGCCATATTTAAGCCAAGGGTATAGAAACTTCGTCGTAAATTTTTATATTAATAAATAAACAAGAAAGGAAGCTTTTTTTTTATTATATAAATATAAAAATTGCTTCCCCATAATCTAAGTAAGATCAACCTATCAAATCTGTCTTCTAAGACTATACATTTTTAGTATATCCTTCTACAGATCCCATATTATTTCCCATCCTTCCTACTTTTCACCCATTTTTCTTTACCCATTTTAATCAAAATAAAAACCTTTTTAGCACATATTTTCGCAGACATTTTAGCAACATTTCTACCCACGGTAATGGCCATCCGATTTGAGTTGTTTTTGTGCAACAGCAGCAGCAGCCAAAGCAAACATGCAGGGAGCGTTGATGGCGATGGCCATGGCTGCGACGACGTTGCATGTTGACAGATAAACACAAACAACATTTGGGATGAATAGGTAACGGCCGTGGCAACGGTAACGGCAATCCCGGCGAGCACCCCATTAATGCTTATTACACAACAACAAGGGTCCGCATCCGCATTCGCATCCGCGTCCTCCTCCGTGTCCGTGTCCATGTCCGTGGCTGTGCTAGTGATTGCGTGCCAGTCCCGGGATTCCATATCCCTGCTGCCGGGATGTTTTTTCAGCCAAGGATCTGAGGCGGCAGTCCAGGTACCAAGGACTCCCCTCGCTCCTTGGCCGCGCTCTCAAGTGTCGAGAGCGTGTCGAGCGAGTTCTTGTTTACCGCTGTTGCAATTGTTTTCGCCGTCATTATTTTCGCTGTGCTGCGCTGCGTGGTTATACTATGCTCTCTCTGTCTGCTCTGTCCCTCACTCCCTCTCACATGGTTATCCTGGCTGGTCCTGGTCCTGGTCCTCACTCATATCCTGGTGTCCTCATCCCCTGGCCAAGTTCCTCCACGGCCCTGCCCGTCATCTTCGTCCTGTTGAGCGCTCAAGTGCTGTGGCAAATTCGTTTTGAACGCCACTCCAGGCGCCCCGTCCGCATACGTGAGGGCAGTCCTGTGCACTCAGGAAAAATGTGTAACGGTTTCAGAAAAATATGTGTTGTGTTTGCTAATATATAGGGAATATATGTGGGTTGATTGCTGAATGAAAATAAGTTTATTTTCTTAATTTTACCTTATTTTATGGGTTTATATACCTTATTTTATTATACTTACAAATTTTAAATGGATCATATCTTATGAAAAAGTGTTTTTTTGACAGCTTTTTTCTTTTGGTATATAATTTTAGATCATTATAATATCATCATTTTATAATTTAGAACATTAAAATCAGACCATTCAGTTTGAATTTAACAACTTTAGGAGACTTTTGACACTTATTTTATTTAATTTAATATTTTTTGATGGTTAATATACACTTTTATCGTATGCAAATTTATGAATATTTTATTGTTTTTTTATTTAGGTTACAGTTATAATAAAATGTTCACAAATTTTCAGTATGTTAGGGTTATTAAACAAGAAATTCAAGCTTCTATTTGTTTGATTAAAGCATAAACACTCTGCATTTGATGTATTTGTATTTTTTTAACAACTTCAATTTTTTTAATTATTACAAAATTAATTCCTATATAAAATATTGTACCTTATTAACTTTTTATTGTATATTTTTTAGAGTGCACTTTCCACCCCTCCTCACTCCCCCTTGCCCACCATTGTTGTGCTTGCATGTTGATTACACTTACTCCTGCTAGTATGCTCCCAGCAGACCCACACAAGCTGGCGAACTATGCGCTTTCGAGCACTTAAGAACAGAGCCCAGTTGCCGAGGTGATCCTTAGGGGGTGGGGGTGGGTTAGCCAGCCAGGATGCAAGGATGCCGGGATACCAGGATGCTAGGATGCCAGGCTACCTGGCTGCTTGAGCGAAACGTGGAAATGGCAATGCAATTTGTCCCGTGTAGCGCCGTGTCCTTCGCCTGCAGTTCCCCTGCACTCGAGTCCCTATCTTACGGGATTACATTAAAATGTCTTCGGGATGATGGTAGCTCCTGGCTCCCGGCTCCCGGCTCCTGGCTCCTGTCTCCTGGCTGGCGAAGAATCTGAATTGGTGGGCGGTGCATGTTCCTCGTCAATCTTCATTTGGAGCCCCGCAACTGTTTACCGACAAATTCAGCAGCTTGTATTTCAATTTCAGGCAATGGCCAGCTGGGATTAGAGCCAAGGATAGCAAGCCAAGTTAGTGTAAATAGCTAACACGAATCAGCAGACAGTTACTCAAGCCAAATTGCAAATTACCTGTATTTATTTAGGGAAGGATATTGAAGTGGAGTAAGGTATGGTAATCATATTTTGCCTCACCCAGAAACTTAATAAATATTCCATAAATATACTCCCCTTTTCTCCCTCTAATTAGTTTTGGAATAGTTCACCAAATGACTTATTTACATGAAGATTCACTGGGTTTTTTCCACATTGTTCCAGCTCATTATTACCTGGACGTTCCACTCCTAATTGGATAGTTAGCCCCGCTCTCATACGAAACATAATTGGTTCGGTGGAGACCCAAAGGTTACCTGCAACTAATGTCAACCGAAAATGGGCCGAACTGGAGAAGGAAATGAAAGTAAAAACGCTTTCGATTAGCTCTCGTTTTTGGAGAGCCCTCATAAAGGTGTGCATGTGTGTGAGTATTTGTGTGAACGTGTGTGTGTGTGTGTGTGTGTGTCTATGTATGTGGGCCTTCGTTTTGGGCAATTAAATGCAAAGAAGGCCGGGCCGCAGCCCAAAAAAGGTGTCACTCGAGTGCTTCGGGTCATTTCGCTGCCACAATGGACACTCTCCACGAAAAGGGCAGAGAGGCAGAGTAAGAGAGAGAGAGAGAGGGGGGTGCGGGGCGGGCAGGGAATGCCAAATTGGATCAGGCTAATGCTCAACAACTGTCATGTGCAGTTAGGCAAACACAGCATAAAATACACATACACAAAGCACTGAGAGAAACTACAAGAGAAATACTTACAAAATAATTTTTCATTTAGAAAATTGAGATTTTAAAACAGAAAAATATAGTTATCAACAGCAGAGATAGTTAATTATGCTTTAAAAATTATTAATAATTAAAATTTATCAGTCTTAATAACGGAAACTTATGTATAAAATACTGATAAAATCCCTAGAAAGTTCAGGAAAATATAAATAGAAGTAGAGACCACCAGACAGTGTCTAATAGTCTGTTTGAAATATTTTAATAATATAATTTAGTACTTAAAATAACACCCTTACATCCCTATATATTAAAGTTTTTTACTTTTATTTTCTCCCAGTGTAGCCACACACATATACAAACTGTGTATGACACTTGACGCCAAAAGTTAACGCACGCGACGCCATTAGGCGCAACTTGGCCTGCACTGGCAAATCGAATGCTCACCCTGCCCACGTTCCCGTTCCCTGTCCCGTTCGTTCTCTGTCCCGCTCCCTGTCCCGCCTTTCACCTCCGCCTCCTTCTCCTTTTCCCGCTTTTCCATTTCCATTTCCATCAGGCAAGCAATACGACAACAACAGCAATGAGAGCAAACCGAAAGAGCCAAACAACTTTGAACATTTTCGACAAACATGTCACACATTCATATGCGCAACGCACCTACTCCTCCTCCTTTCTCTAGGCACAGTGGCTAAAATAGAATAGTTTTCAAAATAAAAATGCATTTTCAAAGTGATCGATGTGTCTTTATAGAAACTTTTCTTAATCAAATTTGTGAGGAGAGTTCATCAAAACAAAGTAAATCATGCAGAATTAAGGCTCATTATGATGGAGTCTCTTGGTAACGAAGTTTTTTATATACTTGTCCCTTTGTTTCTATAAATTTTTCTTTTTTTTAATATATATTTTTTCCTTTTTTTTCACAAAATACGTTTCCCGTTTTTAAGCTAAAAACTATTAGAATACTATTTTATGATCGGTTCCTTTAAGTTGAAAACAGAATGGAAAATAAGTGTACAAAAGCCGACTAAAAATTGTTTCAATTTATTTATGTAAACCATCTTATTAATTCTTTATCAACTCGTAAAATTCTTTATACATTCAAACAAATAAATCTATTTTCATTTCAATTTAAAATACAAATTTTTCTTTACAATTTTCTATAATTTGCCCCACTGCCTCGGCACTTGACACCGCCGCACCACATGAGCGTGAGCACTATTCGACCTGACAACAAGCTATCGCTATCATTTGTACCCAGTTGATCCACTGAAAAATTAAATATGGTATTTCATAAATAAGCTAAAGAACTAATGGTTTAAACAATTAATATATATTTTAATAATATTTTTACTAGTTAAAGATATATATATTTAACAAGAAAGGAAGCTAACGGGGGCCGATGTTTATAAACCCCTGCATTGCATTTTTGCTAAAATTTCGGAAAAAATATTCAGTACAAATTTTTGTATGGCTAGATCGACTCGGCTGTTAATGCGATCAAGAATATATATGATTTCGAGGGTCGGAAACGGTCCTTCCCTTTGTTGCAAACTTTTAAAGACGAGTCACGATGGGCACGCAGTGACTTATTCTGCTCCCGCTGCCCCTTTCGTTATAACTTGTGCCCATGCCTGTTTTAAACCATAAAAACTATAAAATATCTATTGTTTTCAATAGACTTGAATTATAGATTTCGACAAAATCTCATTTTCCTCGGTGTACCTGTCTCTTCATCATCATCTATCCATCTCTTTTCTTCGTTGGTGTCGCCACAACATCGATCGAAATCGAATCACACCACCTTGTTGTTGTTCTGTTGTTGTTGTTGTGTCTTAGCCATGGTTGTTGTTCTTGTTGTGGGCCCTTCAATCAGCTGTCAAATGAAAATGTCAAAATATCAAAAGTGAAAAAGGCAAAGTAAAGTAAACTTAGGTCCGGGGTCTCGAGCCCATTATTGTGCTTCTTCTACTTCTGCCTTCTTCCATGGCTGCCAGCCTTTTAAGAGGTCTCCTGTTCTCGTCTTGTTGTTTTTGAGTGTCCATACACACTCTAGGTGTGTGTGTGTGTATGTGTGTGTATATATAGTGTGTGTTATTTTTTGTTGTTTTGAGTGTTTGGCATCGGTTGGACCGCCGATTCGTTAGTTTCGTTAGTTCGTCATGCAATCAGTCAGTCATCCATCCACTTGGCGCGTCATTCCGTCAGTCAGTCAAACAGTCAGTCAAACAGCTAGTTCGCCAGTCGCCTCTAAGTGGCCCTAAACTGGGAGAGGAGCATATTACAGTGGTAACAAGCTATAGGGGATTAGCATAAATACATTTTTAGAAATATTACTTGACGCTTATTTGGTTGAATTCTGAAAAATACCTTCTTAAGTTTTGTTTTCTAGTAAATTTATGAGACCGAAAAGAAGACTACTTCATGCATAAATAAATACTACAATTATTATTTTTTTTAATAAATAAAAAGTGTACATATATTTTTAATAATATTTTTACTTAGGAAACTTATAAAATATTTATTAACTCAATAAACAAAAATAAAACAAATTTAATAAGCAAACTCTATGTGTTGAGAAAAACTTTAACAAAAAGGCTACTGTACTTTTTAGATTAAATTAAGTAAGTTTACCTTCTAAAATTTACAATTTTTGTAATTTATAAAATATACGTATTTAATTTCTATAAATTCCTCTCTTAAAAACATCTTAATCGCAAACTGTCTCCCCTTTGCCAGTCTTCCCTGTTTTGTGTATAGAAAGCAAACCTCAAAATGTATGCAGGCCGTAGAAAGAAAAATCAACAGATAGAAACAATAGACATTTCGTGCATACATATAGGTATATGTACATACATATATATACCTCAGACTATGTACATATATATAAGATATACCTTCGGCTGATACCTTTGCTTTGAGGGTAACGTTTGGCTGACAGTTTGACTCTGTGGCGCAAGGTGTTTGCCATTAAACATTTGGCCAGGAATTGTGTCCACAAGGATACAGATATAAAGGCGCAAAATATATTGCATGCTAATTGGGTTTTACGACCCATAAATATGGGAGAGGAAACCAGGATATATCTGATTTTAGTACAGGAAATTAGGAGCATTTACTTAGGCTTAGTTTTGTGAGACAGTTTATTAGGATTGTTTAACTAATGGAATATTATTTTTAATTATTAATTACTAATATTAATTAATTATTGTAGAAGCTAAATTCTCATAAAAAGTAATAGTTTAAAAAGTATCTATATAGGTATAAAAGATTAATTTAATCTATTTACAATTTTTAAATAATTTTTTATAAACAAGAAATAATTAGAATATGATAATGATACTAATTAACTAGTAATATTTATTGTTTCTACAAGCGAAATGTTTTTATCAGAAAAGTAATAATTGAAAGTAATGCCTTCAAAACAAATATTAAGATATAAAATACTAATTTATTAATTTTAAAATCTCAAATTAATTTGTTAACTAGAACTAGAAACAAGTAGGAAATATTGCTATGACTAATAAACTAATGAAACGTTGTTTCTTTTAGATAAATATCCTAATAAGCTAACTTTTAATAGAAAGTAATACCTTAAAGACATCTATATAGTTTTAAAAGTTTCTTATTAAATTTTACAAATTGTAAATAACTTGGATATGTTATTAAAACTCATCAAAAAGAGCCTCAATACCTCTAAAACAATTAATTTGATGCAGGAAAAGGTGGCTTGCTGCTGGATTGACATTTGACTTGAGACTTTTGGTGAAAACATGACCGTGACAATAATCGCATTTCACGCGGCTTCCTTATAACTGGGTACACCTCAGCACCTCGGCAGCGTCGCAAATCAATACCTTCGAAGAAACTCACGAAGCGAACGGCCATAAAAGAGCCTATATGCCATACGAGATTGTGAGTGAGGTTTGGAGGGGCTTCGGGCTTGAAGGGGCCCTGTGTTGGCCACCATTTATGGGCCTGGGCTGGCTGCCCCATTGTACTATCAATATTTGTGGCTCCTCTTCGGTTTATTATTATTTTTGGCTTTGTGCATGGCATTAGCTCCGTTTTTACATATTCGGCGTGTGGGTGTTGCGCTGTGCCGAGCTGTGCTGTGCTGTGCTCGTGCTCTTAACGGGTTTCTCTGGCTTTAACGGTTACTGCCGCTCTTTTACGACTCGTTTTTATTGCTGTTATTAATGCCCGAATCTTCCATTTTTGGGCGGCGCGATCTATTGTCTGCCCGTAGTGTTACCTTCAACCCGCCTTGAATGTGTGGCAATAATCGACGACAGCAACTTGAATCGTATCAACAATTTGTATCTCTTCGAGTGGGGAACGAACTCATCTCATGGATGAATAGATTATTTCTTTCGTTTAAAGATTTCAGTTTTTATAGCTCTTATTTAAGTGTATATTTTGGATCTGGATATGCAGGCGAATCGATCTAGATTTGGTTAATCTTTGGATGGAGATGGAGTGAAGGAGATTAAAGGTTTTTATAGAGGTTTCTTTGTTTTTTGACGTACCAGAACTTGGTACAAAAATATTGTTTATCTACTTTGAAAATCTGCAAATATTTATTAAACATTAAAAGAAAAATAATGATATTTAGTGGGAGTGCTTAAATGTCATAAAAATGTTTTTAAAATGTTATATAAACATTTCACCCTTTTTCTTTTAATTTTAAGGTAGTAAAAATATACTTCAATTCCCTGATTTCCTTCTTGAATTCACTGCAATTTTCCTGTAACTGTAACCCCTGATATTTAAATATATTCCCTTTAATTCAATATTCCCTAAAAATCTCTTCCACATTAAACCAAAAAAAAAACACATCAGCTTTTGGCTTTTATTGAGTTTAATGGCACTTCGTTGAAGTAATATTTCAATCAAATTCGCGTCGCCGCTCCAAATTACAACATAATTTTCAGATCTTTTTCGCCTTTTACAATTTCCGCATTACAAATTAATTTCCACGACCCCCTAACCCACCCAAAAAAGAAAGAGAGAGAAAGGAAGAGAGAGAGAGAGAAAGAGAGAAAGAAAAGCAGGAATATTAAAAAATTGAAATCTGTTTAATGTGTTTACTCGACCAGCGCAGGGAAAAATTTCATTAAAAGGGAAAGCCCCGGCCAGAGGATGCGAAATAGGATGTCGATGTGGGCGGGTACGGAGGGTCGGGCCGGGGGGGAAATTGTGGCGACTCATGGCGCAATCGTCAATTATGGCCAACAAGGAAAGCGGAAAAAATATTGTGTTCGATAATCAAACCGAAAATGTGCACAGCTTGAGTCAAAATAACAAAAGGGGGGGAATGGCACCGAAAAACAAGGCAACAAAAGGCGCAGAAAGCGTAGGAAAAATCGGCGAAGGGAAGGACTTTTCAGCAGCAGGATATGCGTACGTTCGCCTACCCCCTTTTTTCCACATCCCTTCTTTATAGATACTGGGTACTTGGAAAGGTGCCAGGGTATATTGCATTCTGGTGAAAAGGTACATATATAAGGGAGGAGAGAGAATTTTAGAGAATTTCATTGTTTTACTTTTTGGCATTGTTGTGTGAAAGTATTAACATAAACATCTATATATAGAAAATATAAGTATTTATAACTAGGAAATATATTAATATATATAAAATAAATATGTTTCTATAAATACTTCAATATTATATAAGCACGAAACTTTTAAGAAATATATTGAAAATAGGATACATTCCTTGAATAATTGTACTAGAAATTGAAGGATTATTAAGAAAGTAATGGAATCGTTTTCGACCCTATAAATCATATATATTTTTGATCAGCATTAAAAGACGAGTCAAACTAGTCATGTTTAGAAAAAAACAAAAAATTCACTCAAGCTTTTTGAAATTTATGTTTAAAATTCACCCAAAATTTTAATTTTGAAAATTTGTAAGCTGTGATGCTGATTATTAAACATAATAAAAGCAAGCATATAAATAGAAATTAATGAATTTTTGGCTCAGTTATGATCGATTTTCATTTTTATGTTTATTCTTGTCATTTTTTATGATTTGAAATATTTTATTATAGGTTTAATGGCATTTTCTGGTTTTAAATCCCGATATTTTTTGTTTCTACTCCATAGGGTTAATTATACTTATTTTTTAATTTAATAATTTTTTATTTTATAAAGCTAACATAACCTGAAACTTGTTAAATATATTTAATCCCCTTTTTTACATACATTTTTATTTAAATAATTTTACTTTCAAAATTGATATTTATTTAATAAACACATATAAGATATTTATTAACTTATTAAAGAACAATTTTCACCACTGCTAGGTACTCCCAAGTCGTGACTGTTACTCCATAACTTTATCTTACTTTCTCCATGATTTTTTTTTATTTATTTAGTTTTTTTTTGGCAATTTGCCACCCGCCGTACGCGTTGACTGCGACGTCGACGTCGATGTCGACGTTGGCAGGCCCATAATTAAATTACACATATTTTAGTTTCGGTGCGTGTGTGCATGTGTGTGCAGGCCTGCTGACTTGCTTTTCCCATTGAGCGTCCTGTTTTTCCTTTCAGGACTCTCCGGCAACACCCATTCCCCCGCCCCCCCTTTGGGCATGACTTAGACATCCGGAGAACCCCAAGACTTTCGGCCGTGAATGTGAAATTAAATATATATATGTATACAGCGGCGAGCAATGTTTGTAAACGTGAAATATGTAATCAACAAAATATTGTTTTTGTCATTAAATTAATATCAAAAGGATTTTTTGGAGAAACAAAGGTGTGGCATGGTGGTGCCTTCTGTAAGAAATTAATATTAAATTATCAAAATATAAATAGAAATGAATTTTGAAGTCTTTAAATAGTAAAGAAAATTATGGTTTTTGTAATCTTTTAATGAATGATTAATAATTATATTGCTTATAAAATTTTATTTAAGGAAAATAAATCACGACTCCATTTTTAAAGATATTGTTCCTCTATTAAAGAATTCAAACTTTTGGTTACAAATCTTTCCCTAATATTAACTAAATTTAGTTTAATATATTCTTTCCCTAAAAATACATTTACAGATTTCTTTCAAATTGATTAACCCACAAAGTACATATCTTTCACCCAATATCCTTATTTAATTTATCGAAATGCACGCTATATTTAGAGTCCTGCCACGTTGTCCGGCAGTGGACCTCCTGTAAGCTCTCCAAATGAAGGTTCCTAATGGGTTAAGGGGCAGCTGCCGACTGCCAAATGAGATGAAATCGAATCGCTGACGGCTCACTCGACCGCAGCTGGAAATGGAAATGGAAGTGGTAATGGAAATGTGACCTTGAATCCCATATTGAACAGGCGGCAGGACTCGGATTACGAATGCGCTGCGCGTGACTTCCAGTTAAGTCCTAATTATGTCAGTAACTCATACGAGATTGCAGGGGATTTCTCTTTCGACGGATGAAGGAAGGACGAGGACTCTCGGGCAAGGAGTGGGGAATGTGAAGTCGGCTGCGTGCCTGCCACGTTCGCCGCACGGCGATGACGCAATTTCCAAAAGATTTGCAACCGAAACGCACAAAGGTGGCCCGGTGTCCTTCGTTGCAGGATGTGCGATACGCTGTGCCATATATATATGCTATATGCTATATGTGCTATATGTGCTATCAGGGGTTGCTGCGCCACCCATCCAACCGAAGCCAAACTGAAAATATCTGAAACCAACTGCGGCAGCCGGCGCTCTCGTCACTCACACTCGCTGCCCTAAACAGATTTTGCACAGGGAGAAAATATTTAACGTACTAACAATGTATAGAAAATGTTATAACTGTAATTCTGAATTCTCAAGAAATTTTTAAAAATGATTATATTTATATTCTATATAAATACTTAATTACATGTTCATATTCTAGAGTGCTGCAAAAATCATTGTCGTTTCTAAAACCCTTTAAATTGTGTCTAAAAATATGGATTAAATATTGTTGGGAATCAAATTATCCTGCTGAAATTTTTGAAATAATTTTAAATACCTTTTACAGTGTGTAGAATAATTTAAAATACCTTTTTAGTATTTTTAACCCCCTTATAATTTATGTAACAGCACCGATTCAATTTATATTAAGTAATTTTCCTGTTTTTTAAGAAATAAAACTGTTTTCTTTTACTAAAAGTAAGAATTTAAGTTTTAATTTTTAATTTAATATTTCAACATTCCATGTACAACATCAAAACCATTTTACAAAAATTAAAACCATTAAATTACATAAATAAAAGAGAAAGAAATCCCCGATTTTTAAAATCAATAAAAATTATGCCCAAAAGTATGCTACGATATAGTAAAATTAACCAAATTCCCACTTAAAAATATTTATAGCTTTTTTTCAGAAATTTTTCCTAAGTAATCTTTTTACAAATTAAATTTTTAAAAATACACAATATATTTATAAAGTATTTTTCCCCAGTGCACCTATTATAATGATGCGACTCCAGCAGGCGTCGGTGGGCGAAACAACCCCCGTTGCGAGCCTGGCCCTTGGCTTCACTTCACTCCATTCATTCATCCATCCATCCATCCATCCATTGTGGCATTCAGTCAGTGAGTCAGTGGGAACCCGGCCAGCCCACTCACCCAGTTATGAGTGTCCTGCGCCTTTTGTCCCGCTTAGCAACAAGCGATAAATTCCGCTCGGCGCGATAGGTAAAGCGTAGTGGAGTGAAAGGAAATAAAATTGGTGGTGCGACCAACAAACCGACCGACCGACCCACCGATGCTCTGATCCCGAGATGCATCCCCCAAAAAAATCGACAGTGTTTCAACCCCCGAAAGGATGTGGATGATGATTCACAAACAGCAGCAGCAGCGGTGAGCAGCGGCGGTTGCAAATGCCATGGAAAATTCCATGCGTCCTTAAAAACATATATATTTACGAACTATGTATGTACTAGGTAATCCTCAAGTGCGCACATAGGTTGCAAGGATACAAATTGTATAAAATTAAGGATAGCTTTGGTATATAATAAATATCATTGTATATATTTTTATAATAAACAAACTGTCTTTGTTTTCTGTTTGTTTTAACTAAACTAAATCTTTTAGAAACAACGATTAAGATTTCGATTTATTTATTCTACATATCCTGCGCACATTGCAAGGCTACAAATTGTATTAAATAAAGGGTAACTTGGGTATAAAATAAATATCTTTTAATATATATTTTATAATAAATAAACCGTCTTTGTTTTCTGTTCGTTTTAACTAAACTAAATCTTTAAGAAACAAAGGTTAAGATATCCTTTTTGCTTACTTTGAATATTTATTTGAAATCCCATCTCTTCAAACTCCCCAGGAAATCCCTCAAAAGTTCAATACCACCAGGAAGGACTCCTTTCAAGTCAGAAGTGTTTCTTTTACCTGCAAGTGTCCTTTCGCATCTCAGACTGATTACGAAACGTTGGCGGTGCCTACACTCGAGTGAGTGCTTGCCGCCACCATAATCATCTTAATAATTTCACAACTCATGTCTTTATTACATTTTTCCACTCTTCCCTCGCCACCGGCACCGCAATATAATTTCCCAGCTCTCTCTCGGTGGAATTTTTTAATTTCAACAGTGGAAAGTATCTTATAAAGAGGAGCGGCGGCGGCGGTGGCAGGAGCCTCAAGAAAATGTATCTTCATGCGTGTGCCCCGAGACGGCGACGCAGTTTCATTCGCATTTCCCTGAGCTCCGAGCAGACGCATTTCATCAAAGATTTTTTTTCAACTCGCGCAGTAATTTAATCCCTCGGTGCTTTTTGAGCAAAATAAAATATAAAATATGGCTGTAATAAAGCAGGAAACCCTTCGCCAGAGACGCAGCAGGTGACCCATCATCAATCTATGGTGAATGAGCGGCTTAGCTAATTTGGAGGAGGTCCTTCAATCAGGCGTTAAGATCGAAGCACGTTGCACGGGGCGGTACAGTGTAATATTTTTCCTAAGCCTGGGAAGGCAACAAATCATGTCCTGGGGCCTAATCCTCTGGCTGTACACCTTGATTGAAGTCTTTTCTTAAGTTCCTTTTGTGTGGCGTAACTATGAAGGTTCTTACAAGAAGGTTCACTGAAGCGAGGAGAACTTGTTGTGTTTAGGTTATTGAACTCATTATCCTTTCAAATTTGTGAGGGGAAATATAGCAGGGAAATATCAAGGAGGTAATTTTAGGGATTACTTTTAAGTAATGTCGGAAAAATTTTAAGTTTTACGAGGAAATTACTAAGTTACAGAGTTTTTAAATAAATTAAATAAATTAAATTTAAATTCAAATTTCTATTTAAATTTCTCTTTAAATTGATATTTAAATTCCTACTTTAATTTCCATTTGAAGTTCTATTTCTTTTAGAAAATTCAATTTAAATTTTACGTACATTTTCTTTTAATTTTCTATTTAAATTTCTATTGTATTTAAATTTACATTCTTTTTAATATTATACTTGAATTTCTGTTAGAAATTATAATTAAAATTCAAATTAAATCTCTATTTTAGTCTCTATTTAAATTTCTACTTAAATGTCTATTTAAAATTCTTTTACATTTTTATAATAATGTTTATTTTTATTTCTAATTCATTTTCTGTTTAAATTTACATTTAATTTATATTGAAACTTCAGCATATATTGAATATAATAAAAATAATTATTTTTCTGTATACATTTATTTTTATTTTATTCCCTTTTATTCTCCTCTTTTCATATTTTTACATATTTCCTTTGTCTTTCCTCTAGCTCTACTAATCAGTCCATCAATTTTGAAATACTTGTCGCTTCTCTTTGGTAAATTTAAGCTATTTTAATATTTCACTTTCCCAAAAACGAAATGATTTCCTACACATTTTCATTGTCACATTTATGTGTGTCCTAAGTATTATGGCTCTAAATAGAGCGATCTCCCCTCTATAGATCTTTCTCTAAAGATTTAAATATAGAACGGCCTTCCGACAAGACTAAAAACAGGTTCCAAAAGACTCCCACATATATGTTTATACATATATATTATAGAAGACCCTGCACATGGCAGGCATATTGACTGAAGCCGAACTAATTTTAAGAACCGCTCCCTATCGAGGGAAGCATTTGAAGGTCCCCTTAGATGCAGCTGCCTATATAAAGTGAAATTGTTAATTGGTAAGGGAAAGGGTTGACCATGGTTCCCACGCATATCCTTTAGAGAATATATTTTTAAGAAAAATGACTCAAAAATATTATATTTAAAAGTTAGATTTGATTTTACTTAGCTTCAAAGTCCCACTGTTTTGAAATGTTAATCATTTCAAAATTTGTAAAATCTCGGTAGAAGCTATTGCCTTGGGGAAGTATTCTTAAAGTAGTTCTTATACCGCACAGGAGGCATCTCGGGCGGGCGCCCAGCTGGATTAATAGTTGATAGGATCGCTTTCAGATGGCGGTAGCTGGTTTTCGACGAACCGCCACTTTGGGAGCGTTTCGATCGTTGCAGGCGATCCAACAGATGACGTCGCTGGCCGGTCTGAGTCGCTGTTCGTCCACGTACGTGCCCTGCTTGACCTTTGCCCCGGGCCAAGATGGATCGGGAGAGCAGCGAATCGGACCGCTGGTCGCTGCCGAGCAGGCCAAAGGACACCTCTTCTATGGCATTGAGATCCTGGGCCGCACCCGCAAAGGTCCCGTGGAACTGGACTTTAACCAATTCCTGCCGGTGCTGCCCGTCTTCGTCAGCGTCGTGTGGCATTCCCTGAGGTTCTGGGACATAGAGCCCATCGGTTTGGTGGAAACCCTGGTGCTGTGCAAGCTCCTGGCTGAAAAGGTCCCTACAATGCCGCATCTCACGTGCTATAAAATGACCCAGAAAAGGATGGATGATTTCATGGACTTAAACTTTAAGAATCTCCTGGCCTTGCGGGGTGACGATGTGGATCCGAACCAGGAGTTTAGGTACGCCGTGGATATGGCACAGTTTGCCAAGTGCCGGAAGGGGGGTAAGTTGAGCAGAGGTCCTTACACATTTAAGCTTCGGCATATCCTTTGATACACACACAATAACACACAAAAAACTCCGTGATTTTGCCGAGTTTTCTTTTGCTAGTTTTAGCCTTTCTTCTTAGATCAAATTTCGGTATCCGTGGCAGGCTTTCCAGATGGCTACAAGGCCGATGAAAGGAGTCCTGCAGATATGGCCAAGAACATGGATATTCTCAAGGCCAAGGTGGGGTGTTGTAACTTTTAATAGAAAATAAAATCGACATAATTTTCCCCTTTCAGATCGCCGCCGGTGCCGAATGCATCATCACCCAAATGTGCTACAAGCCCGAGGTCATCATCAAATACGTCAAGGACTGCCGGGCCGAGGGCATTACAACGCCCATCCTGATAGGGATAATGGCCCACGAAACCTACGAGGGCTACAGGAGGATGCAAAAGAAGGGCGAGGCTGAGCTTCCGCCGGAGCTGGAACAGGAACTGGATCAGCTTCAGTGTCAAGTGTTGGCGGACCCCGTTGAGAACGCGGATCTGATTCTTAAATTCTTTATACGCGTCAACGTTCGTCTTATTTGCGAGGTCCTGGCCGCCTGCGAGGACATCTCGGGCATTGTCTTCTTCACCCTCAACCGGTTCGATAATGTCCTTCGAACGCTTAAGGAACTCCACGACCGGGGCTTATTCAAGGTCTCCGAATAGGTCTAAATTCTACGTCAAAGCTAAATTCCAAAAGTGTTTTCACTCAAAAATTCTTGATTTCAATTTCTAAAAATATAGCTTTTAATTTGTGATATTTTTAATTAAAGCTTAAATCAAATCTTAACTGAATTATCAGCCCAAGCTAACCGCTCTCTCACCTATAGACATCTCGGCAGCGAGTCGAGCTTCTATATATTCGTCAGCTCAGATCGGCGCTGATCGCTGATCGCAGATAATCCGAGTGCCAGTTTTCGACGATCTGCCCGAGCGTTAGCATCTCTATCGATGGCTCACTGCTCGCTGGCCGCGCCAGGTTCGAGTCCTCCTGCCTACGTGCCCTGCGTGACCTTTGCCCCGGAGCAGACTGGACTGAAGGAGCAGCGGATTGGACCACTTATAGCTGAACATCAGACACAGCGACGCCTCTTCTATGGAATGGAGATAATGCCACGAACCAGGGGCAAGCCCGTTTGCCTGGACTTCAACCGCTTCCTGCCCGTGCTGCCCATGTTCGTCAGCCTCACCTGGCTGGGCACGAACTACTGGGACGTGGAGCCCATTGACCAGGTGGATAGCATCCAGCTTGCTCAGCATCTTGCTTCGAAAGTACCCGTAATGCCGCACTTGACTGTCTATAGGCTGAATAATGAGCGACTAGATCAATTTTTGGATCTTAACTTTAGCAATGTGTTGGCCCTAAGAGGCGACTTGATGCATTCGGAGCAGACTTATCAATATAGCAAAACTATTGTCGAGAGGGCCAAGGCCAGGTCAGGGGGTAAGTTAATCAAACAGACTGTGAACTAAATTAAGTTCTGAATTTTAAAAAATATATATTATTGAACTAATAAGTTCTAAAGCTTTAGAAGATAACAAGTACAAGTTCTAGCTCTCTAGAAGATAAGGCTATTTTTAGTAACGATTTCACTTGAGTGAAAACCTATAGCTTATCTCATTGTCACGCCTCTCGTCATGAACAATCACTCAAAAAGCGCCAAAATATTATTTATTTACATTTACACTGCGAGGCTTAACTAATTTTAAGTCTGAAATTAATCATTGTTAATGTTAATGAGTACTATGAGCTTGAGGTAGCTCAGTTTCCCTTCTAAGAAATATTTTTTACTAGCTTTATTAGTGATTGAATTATAAGTTTCTGTATTAATAATATATTTTGAATGTAAAATTTGATTTACTAAGGGAAGTCCCTCTCCATAGATATAATATTTTGATGAATTGAATTTGATTTACTAAGGGAATTCCCACTATTCCTAGATAAAATATCAATCTGCGTGGGTGGCTTTCCAGAGGGTTACAATATAACCGAAGGAGAACCTCCGGATCTTACACAGCACATACAATCCCTAAAAGAAAAGGTGAGTAAGCATAAATGGAAGATTAAATAAAATAAAAATATAAATAAAATATGTATTACCAGAGCAAAATCTATATAAAATTAATAATACAAAA
The DNA here is from genome assembly GCA_008042575.1 of Drosophila watanabei. Classification (NCBI taxonomy): domain Eukaryota; kingdom Metazoa; phylum Arthropoda; class Insecta; order Diptera; family Drosophilidae; genus Drosophila; species Drosophila watanabei. Next base: position 37,448 of record VNJS01014905.1, read on the forward strand.
TATAAATAATTTATAAAGCTTAACTAATAATTTCTTCTTATAGGTTGCTGCTGGTGTAGATTGCATCATAACCCAGGTATGCTACCGTCCAGAGGCCATTATCCAGTTCGTAAAACAAGTTCGGGCTGCTGGCATTACGGTTCCCATCATGATTGGAATTATGACTCACCAGACCTTCCACAAATACACCTTTATAGAGAATATAACCTCAGCTAAACTACCGCCTCGTTTAAGAGAAGAACTTGTTCAATTACAAACTAAACCTGATGCAAATAAGCATCTGACCAGATCCTTTTTTGTACGCCTCAATGTACATATCATTAAAAGTATCCTGGAGGCTGATTTGAACATCTTTGGCTTCCAATTCTTTACTTTAAACCATTTTGGAGCTGTTGAAGCTTTGCTAAAGGAACTTCACCTGCAAAATCTATTTAGTAACAAAGAAACAGAACTACAAACCACCAATGAAGTCTTATATGAAAAATAGAAAAGATATATAAAATTCTTGGTTTAAATTTATGAGGCTTTATTATATATTTATTATTAAAAGGATCAAAAGCTGATTGTATCCTAAAAATTACTTCCTCTTTGACAAAATCCCAATATTAAAATACATATTATTTGTGATAATATCGGTAACGAAGAAAGCGTGACTTGTTTGAATTGATTTGATGCGGATGTGGTCTAGGATTCATAATGCTGGC
>VNJS01014916.1:0-73007 GCA_008042575.1 Drosophila watanabei
ATTGACTGTCAGAGAAGAAAGGAAAATTCTGCAGGAAAACAGGATAAACCCACATTTATCGGCACCAAAAATTAACAACGCCATCACTGCATCCCTAGGAACAAACGTATCCACTGAAACTGTCAGGAGAGTGCTCAGAAACAATGATTTACATGGTAGATGCCCAAGAAAGAAACCCTTGCTTTCATCTATCAACATATTGAAGCGACTTTCTTTTGCTGAAACACATTTGGACCGTAGCTTGGAGTATTGGGAGCAAATAATATTTAGTGATGAAAGCAAATTTAACATATTCGGATCTGATGGAGAAGGAAGAGTATGGCGCAAGCCCGGAGAAGCCCTCAAATTAAAAAATGTTAAAGCCACGGTGAAACACGGTGGAGGCTCCGTTCTTGTTTGGGGCTGCATGTCCGCGCGAGGAGTCGGAAATTTGATTTTCATAGATGGAATAATGAATGCTGAAATGTATCTAAATATATTAAAGGAAAATTTACACTCCAGTGCCACCAAAATGGGTCTAGAACGCGACAACTTCATTTTTCAACAGGACAATGACCCCAAACACACGGCTTGGAAAGTCAAGATGTGGCTTTTGCACCACACAAAGCAAATTCAAACGCCTCCACAGAGCCCAGATGTCAATCCTATTGAAAATCTGTGGGCATATCTTAAACTTAAAGTCCAGGAGCACCGGATTTCTTCAAAGAAGGAGCTAAAAGAGATATTACTCAAGGAATGGTCGAATATACCAGAACAGAGATGCCGAAATTTGGTAGAATCAATGCCACGACGCTTACAAGCTATTAAGGATAATAAGGGAATGCACACAAGATATTAAATAAGAAAAATATCATAAATATAGAGTTAAAAGAAAAAAAAACGAATACTTTTGTGACGCGACATTTTGAAGTCTGAATGAGTTCCTTATAAAAAAAACTGCAATGAAGCAACTATTATTAAAACTTTTCTTATTTTCTTAATGTTTAATATCAGTAATATTCCTAATAATAAATAAAAATATCATTATGTTCCTTCTTCATTAAAAAAATAACGTATTTATTCAAGAGGTACCTTGCAACGAATACTTTTGTGACTCACTGTATGTCAACGTTCGTTTTCAATGTCAAAAGTCGGGGATCAAAATATGGTAGAGCCGTGGCTAAGGGGGGCTACAATTGTGGGTGGAGAATAGTGCTAGATAAAATAAAAACGAAATTCTAAAATTATGCATAAAAAATTATGCATACAAGTTGCAAACATTGCTCCCTCGCTCGCTCTCCCTTCTTATTATCTGCTCTCTTACACTCGACATGCAACAAACATGCCTAAACGCACACACACACACACAGAACAGCAGATTGCATTCACACGTACATACGCATATGTATGTGTTTTGATGTCCATGCGATGTTAATGGAAAACGCAAGTACGAAACAATGGGACAAATGCATAAAATTACCCTAAAAAACACAGTGAAATTATAAATTATTATTTTTGATTTTAATCGATTTTTTTCTAATATTTTAGAAAAAATCTATTTATTAAAAATCGATTTGTGCCATCTTAAGACTAACAAATAAAGTTTTTGGTATATATGTATATTTTATTTTCTGACATGCATTTTTTTAACATTTTCTACTCGAAAAATTTTTAGAATAATGAGGACTTAATTTACTGTATAGGAACTATTAAAAATTTATAAATTAAAAAGTAAAATTATTATGAAATTTAAAAATTATTCCAATTATAATAAGGGCATTCACAGCTTTAAATCTTAAGTCCTTATCGTCGACACTATGCATATCTTCAAGAAAAAATAAATGAGCAAATTTTAACTATTACAGTATTTCTTTTTTGCCCTAATTTAAGCCAGGAAATATTATAAACATATAAAATAAAATACGGCCATTATGTCGGAAAGCAAGCTTAGCAACGAAAGTCATACAAAAAAATTATTTTGCTTATTGACCAACCTAATATTGTTGCATTTTTACATAAATTTTGCAAATAAATTTGAACTTTGGAATTCTAGTAGCTGCTGTAGGAGCAATGGCATATTTCTATAAATGAATTTTACATTTCGCTTTTACAGTTTTGATGATAAACAAGTAAATACATTAACATATATACATTTTTTTTTTAATTTAAGTTAAAGTCCAAAAATGCACCCAATAATTCTTAAGGCCCTCTTTTAGCTAATTTTTCACCAATAATAATTATTGTAAATAATTGTTAATTGACAATATTTTAAAATGCAATTTTTAAATATTTGTTTTCTTGGTGTTATTCCTTCAATTTTTAAGTGCTTTTTGTGGCATACATCCCCACTGTGTGCCATAGGCCCGCATTGCAGCGTGAGCAACAACAATCGGCCGCTGATGATGGGGCAAGCCCATATAATCAGAGCCGGGCGATGTATGAAGAGTCAGAGTCAGGGCTTAGTTGGCTGGGCAATCAGTCAGTCAGTTCGTCAATCAGGGGGTCTATATATAGTCGCAAACTGCATTCACACACACAGAGGCACAGAGACACCAATTCAGAGTGGAAAGAGACAACGAATAAGTTGACCTGTCAAGTTCATGCGATATTCATTGCATTATATTGAAATTGCATTGTTGGAACGATTTCAGAGGAAGCGCTATAAAAAATTAACTACTGTAATAAGTAGTAGGATTCATTATTTATTAAACACAACAAATATATTTTTAATTTCACATGTATGACATTTAGTCAGTTGTTTATATTATAAATTAGTAAATATAATATTTATTTTATCATAAAATAAAATCAAAGTATTAGTATATATTTATATATTTTTTTAATTAAATAAATTCAAAGTAGCAATATTAGTAAGACGAATAGTAAACATTATTTGATACATTGTATAAACAAAACCTTGTACTTGGGAATTTTAGGTGCATTCCTTGCAACATTTTCACATCGCTAAAAGTTATATTTATTATTATTATTATTACTATTATTTATTTTCAATGCTCCTGCCAACTCAACACACGAGGTTTTAAACAATTAATAAGACATAAAAAAAGCTCTAGATATTTTTCCTTGTTTTATTGATTTATAGGTTTCTTAAGGACAACAAGCCTCGCAGTATTGTGAAATTCTTATCTTTTTAAGATTAAATTTTTCAATCTGTCAGGGAGTTTTGGATTTACTTTCGGTTTGATTGATTGATGTTTAACCCTTTGACGCCCCTCTAGCTAAACCAACTTCCAGTGCGCAAGTTCTTCGGTTGACAATATATAAATACTTGTGTCTGTGTATTTGTATACCCTTTGCAGGGTACTTTAATTTTAATCAGAAGTTTGTAAAGCGGTAAAAGTGTCATTTCTTGAGTTGCATCAACAGCCTAGTTGATCTAGTCATGTCCGTCTGTTCGCTTTTACACAAACTATTGACTTTGTTTTAAATTTTTAAATGAAACTATAAAGAAAGATGGAGTTTTATTTCGCTTCTGATTAAGTTGGAACGGGGCAGATCGGAAGACAATATATTATGGCATCCTTAAGAACAATCGTTGTAATTAAAAGTTTTTGAATCTTCACTTTTTCGATAATAAATGTGGACATAACTTCGTTATATATTTATTATTAAATTATTAGATATTTCAACTGTGAGTTTGTATAGTTTTTTTTTTTTTTGTAAGATTTAATAATGTTTTGAATTTAATTCAAATCGAAATACAAATCCAATTAGTTATTTTTTATTTTTTATTCATACTGAAAGGGCATACAAACTTCGGCGTGCCAAAGTAATCTTTTTTTCTGGTCTTTTTTTGTAATTCTTACAGGATATTTGCAGGGTTTCCACTCCTTTTTTTGGGAATATTTTTATTTGGCTTCTGCAATTTAAACTTTGCTTCCCGTTTCGTGGTCGACGTTCGACGTGTTAAGTTTAGGCCTTAAACCGACAGCAGGTTTTATCAAAGTGTTTGGTTACTCCTGTTCCCTGTGCCTTTGTTTATGTATTTATACATATTTCATGTGATGTGCACATTCTTCACTCGCTCTTTACTTTTCACTCTCATTCCCTTTCATTGCAGGCAAAATAACAACAATTTAAGATACTCTTCTCCTGCCAACGAGTGTTTATTTAGCTTTTAGCTTTTGTTTTTTTTTCCCCCTTTTTTTTGTTGTTGTTAATTAATTTCCTTGGATTTTTAAGAGTTGAAACACTGGCAACGTTACCCCCACCTTGGTTTCTTCAGTTTCGCATGCATTTGTTAGGGTTTCATGGGATCACAATGCCGTGCCGTTCTAGGGTTAAGGCGAAAGGGGTTGCATTACTCATACGCCACGTTGTGCAGTCGTGACACGCATTTCTGTGTGGATTTGTTGCTAACTGGATTTGGGGGCCTGTTAATATCTAATATATAATATTAAATGATAAAATTAAAGAGTTTTACCGAACCTTAATTTATATTAAGAGTTTAAAAACCTTGACAAACCTTTAAAAGAAATTAATTATAAATATTTACATTAAATGTATATATAAATTTTATACACAACTAAGCCTATATCCTTTCGATTGAATGAAGAGATGCAGCATACAGCATCTTCCGTATCCTTCTAATTAGCAGCATGCAAATTTATATGCAAATATATGGCTTTTCCAACTGCGATTATATGGCCTGTCACAGGAGAAAATGGTATGTGGGAGAGGGAAATGCCAAAAGGACGAAGGGCAAAATGCGAGAAGCCGCTTTCTCTATCTCCGCTCTCTTTGACTTCTATGTCAACATGTTGCGGCAACAAATTGTTGCATTGTTATTGTTGTTTCTATTAGTGGATTCTGCTGTTTCCATTCACTTGTTTGCTCGCCTTCTCTATCCCTCTTGCGGCTTATTTTGGAGCCCGGTTTTTCCTGCTCTCGCTCTCACTCTCTCTCTCCCTCTCTCTTCGCCTCTGCCCGTTTGGCTCTCTTTGCTTGTTGCGCCGCCGCTCTTGGCCATTTGTCTTCCGGTTTTTTCCACTCTGCCCTCTCTTTTTATCACTCTCTTTTCATTTGCAATACCCGTTAAACTTAATTAAGTTTAACCAAAATATCAGAAATTCCTTTAATCCTTATGCGTGTTTTTATATGAACATACGTATGTATGAATGTACATATTTTACATTGAATTTTTACTCTAAAATCGGGGAGAGATAAACTAAAGTGAGAGTGCATTGGTGCGATTTACACAGAAAAAATTAAGGCGTCGGTCCTTTATTACAATATTATATTGTAAATTATTTGCATATGTGTAGTATTTGTATATTGTATATTGAAGTATTTTATAAATTTAAATTTAGTATTTTCTTATAATTAGAAACAACAGCATTTATTTTGTTATTTTAAGCTTTGTGGTAAAAGAAAGGAACGGCTTATTGCTTTCAGTGCAGAATTAAAACTCGAAGAACATAAGGACTTGGCGTGGGCATTTCCGATCTAAGAAAATTTCTTAAAATAAACCAATTAAATGTTTATTAAATATATAAATATATATTTTAATAATTTGCCTCCTTTTTGCTCTCCCGCTTCCTCTTACACACCGCTGCACGCATCTTCCTGGCATCGCACCTGCGCCTTATTTTTGCGACGCATTTTCCTCAGCTGTCCCTTTGCACGCTCGTTCGTCATCCTGTTTTTAGAGCTCTCCATCTGTTTTGCTCTCCGTAGAAGAGAGCGACAGAGAGCCAACGAGCTTGTTTGTTTTTGTTTTCGCTCACCCGGTTTTCCGTAAGCTCTTGCTCGTTGCCTCCCTTCCTGTTGCCGCCCGCCTCTTTCTGTCTACTCCTTTTGCTCTTGTGCTTCCACAGCAAATTGTCAGTCGCCCACGCTGCTTGTGCTTCTTAGTCGTGCTTATAGGTGTGTGTGTATCGAACTCCAATTAGAGTTTGTCTGTTTCCTTTCGCCTTGATTTCCGTTTTGCGTCGTCATGCACTTTGAACTTTTTCTGTCATTCTTTTTAACCTTTTTGGTGCTGCAAATGCGCCTCCCCCTACTCGCACCTCTTATTCACCTTTTCTTCCTTATTTTTCGTTAAATTCGCACTCTGTATTTTATTTGTGAGCGAAAAGCGCAAGGAAACATTAAAAGGAATAAACCAGAAGAAGGATGCAAACGTAGGGGCGTGAAGAAGATCGAGAAGAACGGAGGATACAAGCAGACGGAAATGTGATGGTGAAGCAGAGCAAGGAAACTGGTGGTAAACAAGTTTCATTACTCTTCCTTATCCTGAGGCAATTGTTGTTATTTTTTTGTCGACCTTTAGTTAAAACAAATAGTAAGCAAACAGTAATTATGCATTCTTCTTCGTTTCCAAGGCGTCTCAAAGAAAAGGTTAGGAATATTAGAATATCCATGAATAATTATACCTTTAAAAATAGTAATTAATAATTTATTCTCTGTTGAAACTTAAGTGTAATAATCTGTAAGTTAAAATTCCCTTTTCGTAGTACCCTACAGGGCATATGAACAGTTTATAAGATTAAAGTAAAGTTGGTGTTGCTTTTGTTTTCTAGGACTGCCAAAACCCATATTCCGAATTTGTAAATTTTGGCCTAGAAATGCCAACAAAAAACAGATGATAAAGCGTGGTGGATGATGGAGATGGGGAAAGGGTATATTGAGAGCGGAGTGGGGACAAAAACACAGAGACCCAAAAAAGTACAATGAACCCTTGACAATTGCTGTTCTTGTTGGCAGTTGCTGCTGCTGCTGCTGCTGCTGCTACTGCGTCAGCAACATTGTTTCTGGCTCCGCCACCCTCTCTTCACACCTTTATCTCCCCTTGCCCCTCCCTCTCGCAAGCTTCCACCTTGGTTCACAACTTCGTCTTCCAGAAAAGACTAAGAACAAAATGCACGAGAAATTATGAAAACAAACAATTGCTTTTGCTGTTGCCTCTCTGCTCTGCTGCGATGTTACTGCAATGTTGCTGCCGTACCTCGCGCTGCAGCTTTTGCCCAGGGCTCAGCTTCTTTTTTTTCTGGACAGCAGCGCCAACAGCGACGCCGGCAGAGCGAGTAGGCCATGCATATCAAAACAAGTTCCGTTCCACACAAATGCCAGCACGTTTCGAAATTGCTGCTGACGTCGCTGCCTCAGTCGACGCATCATAACAATAACAAAAGCCCAGACAGACAACACAACAACACCACCAGCAGAAGCAGCAGCAGCAGCAACATCCAGCGAAGCCAAAGAGAGTACAGTGAACACTTGCAAGTGACTGTCAGCACAGAACCAAGAAGGTCAATAATGGAGGCAGAATATGTAGTTGGCTTGCCTAATTTCAGTAAAATCCTTTGGTTCTAGTAAATCTATAAATATTTTTATGGATATTACATTTATTATATATATTTCTTTAAATATTTTTGTTGTTCCGCAAAGGCAAGTTCTACTGTACATGTGCACGAAACTGTGCATAACAGTGGCAGTGGCAAGGGGGTGGTGATGGGCGGTTTAAAGGGAGTGGTAAATAGTGATGGAGAGGAAGAGAAAGAGAGAGGCTGATGGTGGGGCGGAAAAGTTGCCGTGAAAGAAACAATGACGCAGCAACAGCAGCAAAATGCGAATGAGAATCAAAGTGAGAACGGGAATGAGAATGGAGCCCAGCATAAAAAGGAAGTGTGGTGGGAGGGGAAGGAGACAAAGAGAAAGAGGAAGAGAGACTCTGCAGCCAGCATTGACGTCAGCTGAGGCAGCGACTGAGGAGAAGCTCCTTAGGTTCCTGTTAAAACATATAAATAACAAAACAATGTTGCTGCACATGTTATTTTTTTCGAAGGATCGTTTTCAGCGATTAATGGTCCGCCCTAAAGTTCTGCCATCCGCGGACATATCAACATTTACAAGGCGCTCTTGTTATTATTTTTATTTTCTTCCTGTTTCGCTATGCACAAGCGCAAGAAAGCAAGAAAAGCAAAAGCAACAAACCAACAGACATGGGGACACAACAACACCATCGTACATACATACTTATTTACACATATGTACATGCAGTTAAGCAAACGAGCTTGCATACAGTAAAAGCTGCAATAATAGCAGCTTTTATTTACTTAAATTTTATAAACAAACAATTAGCCTCAAATATACAATGTATGTAATAAGTTTTCAAACATAAAATAATAAATAATTGTCACGCAAATTTAAAATTAAATGTAATATAAGAAACATACAATACATAAAGGAAATATAACATTTATATATACAATATAATATTTTTATATTCTTTAAAACATCCTGCTGTTGGGGTATTTACATTTTTGACCGCTGCTGTACGTGCATACGCAACGCGCGCGTCACGTGTGCTCTCTTCTGGTCGCTCTCTTCGCTCCCACGCTCTCTCTCTCTCTCTCTCTTTTTCTCCATGTCTCCTTGCTGCGCTCTCTTTTGTCGGCCGCTGCACTGTGGTGTTGTTGCTTTGCAAATGCTGCGGCAGCGCCGTCGACTGCGATGAGGCAGCGACAGCGGCAAAGGCAAAGTTAAAGCCATTGAGCGGCGTTCGCATTTAGTTTGCTTCTGTCATTGCATTTGTGCGGGTAGGAATTATCACAAGAAACACACAAGAAACACAAAAAACATAAGAAACAAACCGAACGGACAACAAAATAAGGCGCAGAGGAAACCGAAAAGCTAGGCACAAAACAACCAAATCGCTTGCCCGTATTTTTTTCACGTTTAAGTGCAACCCACGAAGAGCAGAATAGGAAGAAGCAGCAACATAGTGCTTAAAATTTCTAACGGTAAATAGTGAGCTAATTTCAAAGTGCAAAAAGTGCAAAGTGCGAAGTTTTCCGCCAGTGTGTATTTTTTTTCGCATTTCCTTTTCCTTTAGCGCATACAAATGTACTACATATATACACATATTTATTGTTTGGGTTTTCGCAAAACAAATTTGTTCGTTTTTATTTTTATTTATAGCTTTCAAAGTGTTTGCTGTGTTTGTTTGCCATTTTTTCCTCTCCTTTCTATTTTTGAGTGCCTTTTAATCCTGTATTTGATTATTATTTTAAGTTAGTTTCCAATTATCTATTTTATATGCGAGTTTGTTGCATTTATACTAGCTGTCGTTGTCTAGACATTAGTTAAAGAACTTAACTATTTTTTTTTTTATTCTTTCTTTTTGTTAGTGATTTTCTTTTCCCTAAAAAGCCGTTCTTCAGTTTTTTTTCTTTCTGGTGTCTTGCTTTTAGCTTTGTTTTTAGCATGTGCCCCTTTTTGTGGTGAGTAAGAAAGAGAGAGAGAGGGTGGGGTTTGGTTGGACTTGCTTATTCTTTCTTTTTTCGTTTGTGGTTATTTTATTTTTTCTCCACACCATCTGCCATGCACACAAAAATAACAACAAAATGTACAGCGGAGCGCGTGCTTTTTTATACCGTCTCGCATCACATTCCATTCGCTCTCGCACACACACACAACCTAAACTTGAAAAAAGCCAAGCGAAAGAAATAAAAGAAGCGACGTGACCAGGCTCTCTTCGCCCCGTCTCTTAGTGTACTTCGCTCTCTTATGTGGGGTGTCCGCCCGCTCTTTATCGCCACTTTGTCCGCTCCGCTTGCCCAATTGTTTTCTCATTTCATTTCACGTTGTTTAGCCGTAGCGTGCGCGTCGCAGTCGCCGTCGCCGCAGACGTAGACGTCACACTCTAAAAGTTGCGTCAGTTGAAAAAAAGATAAATACATATACATTATTAAATTTATAAAGTCGAGAGGAACTCCAAAGTTTGTTTTTTGTTTAAGTTTTGCATCGAAAAGTGTGTGGTAAAAGTTTGAAACAAAGTAGGTGAAAAAACGAAAACAACGGCAAGAGCTGAAATAAACCAAAAATATTGCATTTGTATTAGTGCTCTCGCGACAGCGCTTTATTTGTATTCGAATTGTATGGATGTGTTTGTGTGTATGTTTAAGCTTTTTCTGGGTGTATTTAAATATATTTTAAAAGTATTTAAATATGATTTAGTCTAAGCGAATTAATGTATTGGTATTTATTTTATTTTTTTTATTTTTTTTTATCTTTCGTTTAATTTTCAAGATTTTCATGAAGACTTTTTTATTTTATTATTATTTACTTTGAAATACTTATACAAATTAATAAACCTTCCCAACAAATTAAGGAAAAACCCCCACACACACACACAGCAGATTTTCCTATTTCATATTTTCAGCTATTTTTATACTGAAAAAAAAAAGAGTTTCTTGCTTTATTTTGCACGCTTCATCACTCTTCATTTCAAAATTAGCAACAATAACACATGACGAAAACTGCCAGAAAAGAAAAGAAATGCAAAGAAAGTGCGTGATAAAATACTAGGAAAGAAATACACAGGCACCGAGAGGGTGAGAGCAAAAGAGAGTAAAGAGCAGAAGAGCTTCAGAGAATCAGAATTGTTTTTGTGCTTTTTTTTCTTTTCAATCTGAATTGAACACTCAAATTCACTTTCTTTTTTCGTCTGTTCTCAAAATATTATTCAAGACATTTTTCAATTTTTGTTTATTAATTATTATTATTTTTTTTTTATTACTATTATTTTTTGTATATTTATTTATTTTTTTTGTGTGCTAAAGAAGTAACTTTAAATTTGTGGAAAAGGCTTTTTAATCTGTTCATATTCAAAACTAAGCATGATAGATATTATCTATAATATATTATTGAAATCCCACGTTTGTATACCCTTTCTCAAAAACTCGTAAAATGACAATAAACTAACTTTTAAAAGTTGGGTGAGTGAGAAATGTCCTTTGCTTAAAGTAAAATTTAAGTAGTTTTTAACTGAAAGCAAGACGTTATCCATGTCACAGCTATTTATATAAATATTATTTATATGGTATCGAAAATGACTGCTTCACTGCATTGCAAAATTCGATATACGATTAATAATACCCTTTGCAAGGATATAGAAAGGAAAAGGGATCGAGTTGCACGAAGTGTTTCTCAGATTACCAATATCTTTCATTCCCAGCTACTTCTCCCATTATCCATCTTATGCTCTCTTCTCTCTTTTGGATTAAATCAACCGCAAAATGTTCCATTAATTTGTGACCATTCATAGTTGTAATTTTTCTCTTTCTCATTTCTTGTTTCCCTTTTCCATTTACCTTTGCAACTTTTGCATTTTGACTTTTCAGTTTAGGTTGGGAATTGAGAGTTCTAAGTAATTATTGTTTATGGGGGAAATCCCTTACTATGGGACAGCAACCCCTCCTTCAAGAGTGTATTCCGGTTTATGTCCCAGAAAGGTTGCATTTCTTCCCTTTCGAACATCGGAACTTCCCCTAAAGCGTATTTTTGAATCAAAAATTACCAGCTATTCGATACTATATAAAGTGTTCATAAAGATTTGACTTCAGACACGAATATTTTATTTTCCATTTGGAAATTGCATTAAAATAAAAATATAAAAACTGTCGTAATCAAAAGCATTAAATATATTGGTATATTTTTATATGCGAATTTCATTCAGAAGTCTGCCAAGAAAACAATCAACGAAAGATTGACAATAGGTCGCTTAGGGTATTTTGGGAAATATGATGACGACCCTCGACCCTTGGGGTGGATTTCCCACCTCTCTCTTGCTGCTCCGCTCGTCAGCTCCTCTGGTCCTTTTGTTGTTATTTTATTTTTTTTTTCGGGTCGATTTCTGTCTTACGTTTCAGGTACGACAATATATAAAATGTTCAGTTCTGTTCGGTCTTGTGTGTTCTCTCGATTTCAAAATTCCAAAAGCTGGTATGAGATTGCGTGGGTGCCACACACTCAATTACTGCGATTTTTTGTGCTTTGTCGTGCCATTTAAAGCGATTTCGATTTGAATATTTAATAGAATTTGCCACGCGCCGCAGGTTTCCCCATCTCTCCAAGCTTCCTTCCAGCTCTCATCCTGCTTCTGTCACAAATTCTCTTTTATCGTGTTTAGCTCTCATCTTGGCTGACGATGTACATGTCACCCCGTAAAAGAAAACAAGTAACCAAAAACAAGACACCAAAACTTAGAATACCCTTAAAATTAAGAAATTTTCTAATAAAACAATCTGTTTTAAGGATAACCTAAGTAACATTTTCCAAACCCCTCAAAAAATTAAAAAACCACTCATTTTGTGGCATAAGAAGGAACTAAAAAAATATATTCATGTTAACATAAATCGGGAGAACTTCTTTTTTGTTTTGTTTGTAAAAACGCTAAGAAGGTGTGAGTGACAACTTCATTTCTTGAAATGTAATAGATTCTAGAATATCTTTGACAAGAGATTAAAATCTATTAATTATATAGTAATATTTATTGAAACTTTATTTTCACTTCATCTTTAATATATATATACAATTTTTTTTTTGTATATTATTATTATTTTGAATTATAAATGTTCATAATTTAATTTGTACGCAAATTACTACTCAGTCGAAGAATAATAAATGCAAAACTGCCAAAATATGTAAGGGTATTCTTATGGCGATTTGTATGTGTAGGAAAAGGTAATTGTGAGGGTGTGAATAAAGGGGGGGGAGAGTGGCCATCAGAAGCGTGTTTAATGTCAAGGCAGCGTCATTCGAAGGACTTTTGCGTATCAAAGCTCTTTCCTCTCCCTCTTACTCTCATTATGTTCTCGCTCCCAAAATTTGTTGAGCGAGAAAAAATGAGGAAGTGGGAGAGGAGAGCAGCTGTTGGGTAAATAACGCCGGCTGCAACTTTCTGTTCTCTCTTTTGAGAGCGCGACCCTTGACCTTTTCATATGAATTATGACAACAACAAAGACACAATGTAACATTACTTTTCTCTTAATACTGCTTGCCGCTCAGTTGAATGCCCCAACACACACATGAACAACGAGCAGCTGATGGCTGAGCAAAAAAGAAAAGAGGAAAACGGGAGAAGGCGATCAAGTGGTCCGCTTGGGGAGGGGGGGTGTGGCAAAGAAAGGCAGAGATGAGGCATGGCGAACAGGCTGCGCGCACGCGCCAATCTTTCATTATTTCCTTTTTCGCTTGAGTTTATGTTTATTATTATATATTTTTTCTCTCTCCTGGTTCAGCTCTTTCTCCCGCTCTCTTTTGTCTGCAACTTGTTGGTTGGGGAGCTCCTGCCGCTGTCTGTCTTTTCCTCTCTTTCTGTTTGTTTTTTCCTTTGCCTTAGCCTTTTGTTTTTGTTTTTTTTATTTTCTTTTTTTCTTTATTTTTTGTTGCCACGCAGCTGTGCACAATTAGCGCAAACGCAACAGCTGCTGTCGTCGACGTCGACGCAAGCTGCTATGCCATTGGTGCTTCCTCTCCTCTGCCAACAGCATAATAAAATAGTTTCCAACTTATTACCGATTATAGATGTCAAACTACATGATTTATGCTGCCAATTGTTTTATTTTCTCTCTTTTTTTTGTGAATGGTAAAGAACGTTTTCTTAAAAAGATTACAACTTATTCCGGTTACCATATTTTGGCACAATAAAAATGTACTTTTATTTGATTATAACGACTTAAAGTTTATTTTTTTTCAATAAATTGTAACTAACAATGTTTTTTTTTCTATCCTTTCAGCTTAACCCCAAAAGTAATCACAAAACAATAGCAACAATAATAAAAAAAAGAACAGCAGAAACCACCGAAGCTAAGTTACAAGTAAAGAAATAAATAATAAAATAAAATAAAAACAAAATAAAGCGATAAAATTCAAAACGTCATACAACAAAAGCAGCAACGCCGTAAATCAAACAACCAATCCAACCTATACCTATGCCTATATAAACAACAACAACAAACATCTAAATATTCAACAACAACATTCAGTGTAAAACTCAGCGGCAATTTTCAACAACAAAAGTTTCAACAACATTGCAGTTTTTTAACGAAAGCAAAATTCAACATTAATTGGAGACTAGCTTAAACAACAATAATAACAACAACAATTTTAACAATAAAGTGCCGCGTTCTAAAGTTGCCTCTCACCGTTGCTCTATATCTATTTTTTTTCTCTCTCTCAACAATACGTGATTAGGCGTTATCCTGCGCTTGTTGGGATTTGTTCTCGTTGGTGTACTTATTTGTTTTTTTATATTACGTTTACGCTTTCACGTGTCCGTTACCGTGTTCCGCGTGTGTATCCGTGTGTGCGTCCGTGTGAGAGAAAGAGTGAGCGCACATTGTTTTTTTGTCTGTGTATGCTATGTCACGGAGTATAGGCATTAATGCGCTCCTCGAGGCGGCTGAATATCTAGCGCAGAATGAGAAGCTCCCGCAGGCGGGAGGCGGTCCCATCGGACTGGGCGTGGCCATTCCCACCTCCCATCATCAGCTGCAACAACACTATAAGAGCAACTCCCTCAACAACAACAACAACAACAATAATAACAACATCAATACCAACAACAACAATAGCAATCAGCACAATAGGAACAATAGCAGTAACGGAATTATTGCATCGCCGCCATTTACGAACGGAAATGGTAACGGTATCGGCGGCATCCATAACGTGAACTCCAACGTAAGCGCTAACGTCAACGGCCTGAGTAACGGTAACGGGCACGGGCACGGGCACAGTAGCACCAACAACAGTCCGCGCAGTCAATTAACCCACGATTACGATTACGTCGGCAGTGGCAGCGCTGCCGCCAACGGACACAGCGAAGGTCGCGCCCCCATCTCGGGTAAGTCAACTACCCATATAGCCAACCTTACTACCCTTTCACCCATCCTCCAAAGAATTGATATTCCAGGACATCAAATTTGGTTATTTAGTAGTTTCTTACTAGAAATGGATCATTTAAGATTTTATATGATCCAAAGGCTTTTAAATTCATTTATAAATATAATATATAAATATAATAATATTAAAAGCATGTTTATTGCTTTTAAATTAATATTTCCAAAAAGAATATTTCACTGATATATTTCTCTTTGGCTTAAAAATATAAATTTTTTTAAATACACTTTAAAATATCTTACGAAATGCTTGAAAATCAATTCTATAAATATACCCCCCTTAGCATTAAACCCCCCTAACAAGACCATTAAACATTTTCATCACACATAAAAAACCATATATCAATTCCAAGACCAAGACCAAAGTGTAGTAACTACGCAACTACCCGCTGCTGTGTGAAAGACTCTTGTTTTTTTTTTAATGCAAATTTATAAATGCTGATTGGGTTCTTGTTCAGTCGATCAAACTTTTCAAACCACTTTCCCGGAATGGGTTAAACTTTTCTATTATTATTGCTTAACTCTGAAAAGTTAGTTAGCCGCCTGCTCAAAGTTCCTTTAGATTGATTGATAAACAATTATTACAGATAACATCGTACTGCTGTGAAATTGATTGCTTATGATCAAAGGATAGAGCTAGGTGTTGAGTAGTTGCTATTAAAATATTTAAACATCTTATTCTTAAAGTTATGTGTAATTCCTTGGTGCTATCGAGTATATTAATAATGTTATTCCTATTTGAAGTTTATACAATTGTTTCTCGTTTGGCTATTGACACTTTTGTCGCCTGGCCAAAAACGAAACTGTTGCTGCTCTCTTTTGGCTTTTGTTTTTCCATTTGCTTTGCTGCATTTAAACTTGTTTTGACCTTGTTTGCGACGCCGACGTCGACGTCGACTGCACTTTGCGTGGGCGCGCACTGTACAAAACAAAAAAAAAATATAGAAAAAAAACATGAAATAAAATAAAATAAAAATCCAAAGAGCAACAATGAACAATCCAATCACTCTCGTCTCCACTCTCCCTCTCTCTTCGTCTCTCTGTCGCTGTCTCTTTCTTTGGCACAGGTTGCAAGCGTGGCAAGCAGCAGGTACTGTTAAATTTTTAGCGCGCTGTTTGCTTTGTCGTCGACGTCAGCTGCGCTGCCAACGTCGCTGCTCAATTGGCATGTGCTAAATTGTCATGCGGCTTTTGTTGTTGTTTCTGTTGTTGGTTTTGTTGCCTTGACTATTGGATAAAGAAAATGCAACGTACAAACCCCACTAGGAAAAATTCGAGTGTTTATTTTTTTTATGAACTCATTAGTTTAAATTCCAAATTAAATTTGTGGGACTTTTGAAGGAAATATCCGTAGAAAAAAATTGGACAATAGAAATAATAATTTAAAATGTTGCTAAGATGTGATAAATTTTTTATTATATTATAGATATTACATTTAATTTCGAGTTAGAGAAGCTTCACTGTATTTTGTATTTTGTTTTCGTTTGCTTTTTGCTGTGCTCATTTCGCTTGTTTGGTTTTTTGTTTTTTTTGTCAACATACTACGACCTTTTTTTCTCCATCGGGTCTTTAAATTTTATTTTATTTTGTATTTTTTGAGTGCTTCTTTTTTACTTTTGTCATCGCATCATTCGTATTTTTTCGCACGTACGCTTGTACTTGTTGCTGTTGTTGCTGTTTGGGGTCACGTCATATTCAGCTCGCTCTCTCTCATCCCTCTCTTACTGTTTCGCACAAATTAGTCATAACTTGAGAGAGCAACACCCCACGTGAAAGAGGGAGAGAAATCTCTATCTCTCTTCTCTTAATGTATTTTTTTTTTGCAAGAAAACTGGGCTTTTCTTGTGCTCTTTAGTTAAGCTGCCTTGTTGCGCTCTTCCCCACTCTCTTGCGGCCGCTTGCGGTTCTCTTAACGTTGCGCTGGTGTAAAGCAAAGTCAATGAACTTTGTACGCATTTTTGTTGGCCTGTTTTTCATCTTGTTGTTTTTGTTGTTATTTTTCGTGCCCATTTCATATTACTTGGCCTTTCTTTTATGTTTTTTGTTTGTCTTCTTCGCACTTTAAAATTTTAATTTTTTTTATTGTATGTTGCATGTGTAATATTTGGACAGCTGTATATATAATTTTTTGTTTCCTCTATCGCCGCCTGCCCCTTGTCTAGTTGTTTTCATTTTCCTGGTTTCCTTATTTTTCTTGATCATTTTTTCTAGCTTAGTAAATAAAATAAAAGAAAAAGCTAGATTGCTATTTTTGTGTCCAAAAGTCCCGGGAAATCTATATTGTTTTTTTTCCTGATAAATGGCTTCGGGCGAAGAAGTGCAGTAAATGTTTACTCCTGTATAACGTTTATCTTTTGTGCAAAATTTGGGCCTTGATTAATGTTTTATTAACAAAAGAAGGATAGGGAGCAAAACCCGACTAAAGAAAGACTTTTAATTTATAAGAGGTAATTGCCCTCGGAAAACCGAGAACAACAGAATATTATTTAAAATGGCAACCAAAAGTTTTTTTAAAATTTCAATAAAGGTGATTTAAATATCTAAAAAGTCCAATTCAAATTTTTAATAACGCTTTAATCATTTAAGTAAAAAGCTATGTATATACTAGACCTAGAAGTTAGAAGAATACTTAAATTGTTTTACTTTAAATCTTTTCTAAATATTCTCTTTAATATCATTCTTGAATAATAAGAATTAGAATACAAGTATTCTTTATTCTACATGTATTATGTATTTCAAAACCATTAAAAATCCAAGAGAATAAAAAAAGTATATTAAGAAAGTGTATAAAGTTGATATATAAAGAAAATTTAAACCTAAAGCTCGTGTTTGTCGCCATCCCCTTAACTGTGTAATATGCAAACGAATTTGCTGTCGCTGTTTTCCATCAGATTTGCATTATCGCGCAAATGCAAATTTCCTCTTTTGATTTTTCCATTTCCCTGGGACGGATCTGTCTTCTTCTTGTTCTACTTCTCTTCAACTACTCGCCACTCATTTCCCGGGGAAAACTTCAATTTGCCGCCATTTTTTGATGCAATGTCGTTACCACACGGCAGCCACATCATCATCATCATCATCATCATCATCATCATCATTACAACAAGTCATTGCTGCTGACTTGCTTAAACATTTAAGTGCATTGCAAAGTTTACTGCAGCAACTTGAGCATTTTTGTGGTCCTGCAGCAGCAGGAAGGAGACTACTTTACTCCTGTTGCCTCCAAAAAAAAAGACGCGGTAACCAAGTTGCAATATATTTATAAAGTTGTATGATGGGTTTACATGAATGATGCTATATTGTAGAAGGACACTTTTAAATCAAATCAGAGTAAGGTTTGTCTGTTCTTACTACAGTATTTCTCCCTTATATTGGTTATTTATTTTCGAACAATTTGTAGTTAATTATTGCATTTATGAGGCTTTCATTTTACTTTTTTGTGATTTCGATATTACCAAAAATGTCATAAATATTTAAGCAGTATTTTCAATATATATATATATTTTTTTTAATGTATATATATTGTGTCACATATGTGCTTGTGTGCGAGTCTGATAACGTGTGTTTTGGTGGGGCTTGTTTCTTGTATTTGCTGTTGCAGCCACGTGCGCTTTCGTCACGTGGCAATGCGAGGCGATGGCGAAAGAACGGTGGGCGTAACAGGGAAAGAGTGGGGTGAGAGAGGAACAGAGAGGGAGAAAGGAAAAACACATGTGCCGGGAAACCAGAAGAGAGAAGAAAGTGAGAAGTAAATTTCCCATAAAAAATAGAATATATCTAGGGTATTACAATAAGCTTTATCTTCAGGATAAGTACATTTCGCATAAAAATGGATTTAATATACATATATCCCAGAAGGTCAGCAGTGACTCTTTCAGCTCCTGCGGCTATTTCCATTAGCGAGTTGTTCATAACTCGCTTTCGACAATCCATGGATTTGAACGAAAATAATGCCACTGAAATTTTTTGCCCAAAAGACGGCAAAAATGCTTCAAAGTTGCAATCTTAACAACAAATCTCATGCGTTTGGCGACGCACATAAAGATATTTTGCTCGATTTGTGGCCTTTTTTTCCCTGAGTACTCTGTTGCTCTTCCTGTTATTTGTCGTGCCCATAACTGTTTTAATCTTTACATACCCTTAATTACCTTAATTAGAACCAAAGATGCTATTGTTCGATCAGTAAAAAAATAGAATACTATTTTTAGAGAATATATTATTTTCTAATAATTAAGTTAATAAAAAAACCCGGTAGAAGCAGGTGCTTTCTTTGTTTCTTGATATCAAAAGTATTTACTTTCTTGCAAATTCTGAAGAACCTTAAAGTTAACTCGAAATCACACCTATTTCGAATGCAATTCAATGCTCTTGTTCTACATTATTTGCTTACATAAAGAAATTCTTAATGCAAATAGTTTTTTGTTTTGATAAATTGACGTGTGCTGCTGCTGTGGCATTCAACGATATTCCATTTCGCCATATGACCCACTTTAACACGATCAAATCAAATATGTAGATCTTAAATTACATGGCTTTATTCAATGTGTATATTTCGATTGGGTAAAGAATTTTCAATAAAATCAATGACTGTAATAGAAATAGGTTCAAGAATATATTCTTATAGTCTTTCCTTTGAATTTTGGTTAAATTCGGTTTATTATAATAAATAATTAACCTTACATGGGTGGGCATGCAGTGGTTCTTTCAGCTCCAATGGCTCTCTTTACGTTTTTTTTAAGCGTAAAAATACTTTGAAGTCGCATTCTCGAATTTTCAACAAAAAATCTTATGCGTTTTGCGACGCACATGAGGATTATTTGTTTGAACACTATGATATATTTTTTTAAATCTATAAAGTTGTTTTGAAAATGGTTTTATTGGGAAATGATAAAAGGTTTTTTACATATAAACTTTTTGGAATAATCATGGGAAGAGATAGTTATTATTTAATTAATTTTATATTTGTTCAACAATTTCAATCTTTGTGGGTTTTCTGGTCTGTCAAAATGCTAGCCATGCCACGTGTCTCAGCTTACTAATACCCAACACCCAACACTCAATACCCAGCACAAACCGCCACTCAACCACCCACCCAACCACCGAGCCACCCCCCGCGGTGAAAAACTACCCCCATTTCACCAAAGAAACAAAACCACCACAAAATGGAAGCGAAACAAACAATCATTATTGCCTTCATTTGCTGATGTTGCGGGTGCTGCTTGCTTGGAAGGTTTGGAAATTCGCATCGGGTTTTCCACGAATGCGTAATTAATTCATCACTAACACAATAATGCATTAATCATATATAACTAACTGACCCACTAAAGGACCTTCATCGCGCACTGATTGTTGACTGTTGTTACTGTTGTTGTCTGTTGTATTTTAACCCGCATTCATTTGAATTCATTAAACCTTTGTTTCTATGTTACTTTTTTGTGTGTTTTCATTTTCTGTCATTAAGTTTAGGTCTTTTGTTTAGTTAAAATAAGTATGTTCGTGAGTGTTTCCTGGTATTTGTTACTTTTTCCAGAATTGAAAGAATTAAGGAATTAAGAATCAAGGCAAATGATTAGGTTTGCATTTTATATCAGAAAAAAATATCCTATATTTATATTGAAAGAAAAAAAGAGAAGAAATAGAAGATTTTTTAATTCTTTGTGAATTTTTTTACTATAATATTTTCTATTTCTTGTGATTTATTTTTTAATTCTTTGTGAATTATTTAAATATAAAATGTTCTAGTTAAATAAAGAAGGAAATAGGAAGATTCCCAAGGCATAGTTAGACTTATTATTCAACTATTATTATTACTGTTATTATTATTCTTATTTTATATATTTGTTTATTAAAGCAGTTATTGATACTTGCTTCATCATATAAATATTCATTTCCTCAACTCTTCAACCTCATTTCACTGTTCCTACTAAATAATTAACAAAAAAAAAAAAACAAGAAATTAATGGTACAACATTTATTCAATAATTTTTTTTCTTTGCTCTATACGATTATGTTTTTCCTGTTCTTATTTTATGTTTTTTTTTTTTCTCCTCCATTTCTCTTACTTTACGGCTAATTTTAGAGGATACTAATTCCTCAACAATCAACAACAGCAACCACAACAACACCCCACAAAAACAACAACAACAACAACAGCAGTTACTTGCCAATGGCAGGACAACAACAACAGCAGCAACATCAGTAGCAGCAGTAGCAACAACAACAGCAAAATTGATGGGAAACTCAACTTCGCCCTCCTCTTCCACCTCATCACCCAACACCTTTACCCTCACACCCCAACCCGCAGGTGGCTCTGCCTTCCTGCTGCTGGCAACAGCAGCAACTGCAACTGCAACTGCAACATCAGCAGTAGCGACAGCAGCAGCAGCAGCAACACCTGCATCCTGCAAACCTGCCAAGCACAAACTGGGCCCCATCGAAGGGATTCCTAGCATTGACATGTTGCTATCGGATGTCGAAGATGCCCTGCTGCGGAACCATAAAAGAATCTGCTTAGATGGGCTTGGCGGCAAAACGGGCATTCCCCTCACACCTCCGCCCACGTCCACGCGCAAAGTGACGGACACGAATCAGAGGATCCGCTCGTACTCACTATCCCATAAAATTACAGCGCCCAGTCAGGATCAGCAGCAGTACCTTCAGCACATCCAGTCGCATATCGTGAGGGGTGCGCCAGGATCCGGAGCTGGAGCTAATGGAGCGACGTCCTTGAACTCCACCTACCGTCAACAGCTTAGCGGCATGTTGGTGTCCACCGATTTGGCCGCTGCCTCAGCGATACGCGTGGCCGGCGGCAGCTCGGGAGGAGCGGGAGCGATGGCCTTAAATGTGGCATCCTCGGCGCCGACGCAAGGATCTCAGCTAATACAGGCACATAACCACACTCACACCGGCCACGGCGGACGCAGGCGCACCACCAGTTCCAACAGCAATGGGTAAGTCATCTCTCTCTTAAAAAATTAAAGAAGATACTGTATTTATTTAACTGAAATCTTGTTCTTTGCTTTAGAGCGGGCACTCGGGAGGTGCACAACAAGCTGGAGAAGGAGCGACGCGCTCAGCTAAAGGAGTGCTACGACCAACTCAAGAAGGAGCTGCCCATTAAGGAGGAGGACAGAAAAAAGACCTCCAACTTGACAATACTCGATTCGGCCAACCAATATGTGAGGGTAAGTACTTACTCTTAAATGTTCAATCAGTTGCAAGTACAAA
Source organism: Drosophila watanabei (assembly GCA_008042575.1). Classification (NCBI taxonomy): domain Eukaryota; kingdom Metazoa; phylum Arthropoda; class Insecta; order Diptera; family Drosophilidae; genus Drosophila; species Drosophila watanabei. The sequence goes on from VNJS01014916.1 coordinate 21,915, forward strand.
TTATAATTATTATTATTATTATTAACAGCAACTGTTGCTGCGGAAAAGCGAACAGGAGGCAGACATGGAGCAGCTGGCTAAGCAAAAGATTGAGCTGCAAAAGAAATTTAACAATTTGAGAAGGGACACGACGGCCAGCGATCAGCAAAAGCACCAGAGCATTCCACAGACCGAAAAAGGTATTTTGGTGTAATATCTGATTCCTGACAAAACCTAATCTTTTAATTTCTCTCCCTCAGCCACAAGCACATCATCCGCAACAGCAGCAGCAGCAGCAGCAGCCAGTGGCCGCAATGGAACCACAATTCTGTTTGATGCCACCACCGCCTGTGGCGTCACTGGGGTGAGCAGATGGGGCCAAAAATGGGGAATGTCAACTGCCTAAAGCTATATATCTATATATATTTTTTGTAATGTTTGATATACAATGTTTTCATTCCCCAAAATTATTAATAAATAATAAATAAATAATAATCAAATAAACTTTTATAATGGTTTTCCTTTTATTTCTGACAGCTAACAACTGTGATAAGCAAAACCAATGCCCCACCAGCAGCAGCAGCAGCAGTAAGCAATGCCAACAGCAGCAGCAGCAAACACAATACAGGAGGAGCCACCACAACACTTACTCCAGCCATGGGTATCATGACAATTAAGAATGGCACCAGCAGCATACTGGCAATCTCACCCACTGCGGTGGCAATGCAACAGCAACATCAGCAGCAAAGCAGCAACAGCCCGGCGGGCAGTCCCAGCAGCACTGCAGCAGCAGCAGCAGCAGCTGTTGCATCGGGTGCAACCACAATCATTCGTGGCTCGCCCACACCCTCGACGCCATCGCCGTCGCCCAGCTCCTCGTCCAGCGGCGTCTCATCATCGGCCTCATTCATGGGCTCCTCCTCATCCTCATCCTCCTCATCCTCGTCCTCGTCCTCGTCCAGCTCATCGTCCAGCTCGTCATCCAGCTCGTCGTCACCCACGCAACAGAACACGTCGTCGGCGGCCACGGCCAATGCTCATTTAGTGGGAGCCCGAAGCGTTGGCCTCAAGTTCCATGGTGCCAGTGTGGTCGGATCGTCAGCCAGCGGCGCTTCCATTGTGGCCGCTGCTGTGCCCACTGGTGGATCAGCGGACGGTGAGCTTTGAAGTTATTTCACAATATAATCTTTTTAATTTTATTAACAATTTTTGTCTCCTTAAAAGGCTTCCATCAGGCGGACAAGGATAATCGGAATTACAATTTCCTTATGATCAGTGCTGGTGCAACGGCGCAGTGAACCGGCAACAACATAACAAACTGCAAAAAAACACGCGCCTCTAAAACAATAACAAAAAAGCAGCAACAACAAAAAAAGAAAAACTGAATTGTGTGCAACGGCTCCCACCTCGAGAAGAACCTAGAACAAGTTATATGTTCATACGCTGTTCTCCAACTCTTTAAATTTGTTTTTTTTCTAAAACAAAAACAGCAAAAATAACAAAACAAAAAACAACTATTTTTCAAAACTTGGCACACATAAAACATACATATAAAAAAATATAAAAAACAACAACAACAGCAAGTAACAACAACAACAACAACACAAATGAGCGCTGTAGTTTTTACATAACTTAACAACAGCAGCAGCAAAACAACAAAACAGTTCCGCCCAACACGTAGCATCGATTTTGAAAATCAACAAAATAAATGATTAAAAAAAAATACCACAAAAAGGAAATGAAAATTATTTTTTTGAATAAATCATTTTATATAGAAACAAGCAACACCGATAGAGAATTCAACAACAAACAGCAAGAGCAAGAACAATAAAAACAAAGGAAGACAGACCAACCATTAAAAAGATTAAATAATATCAAAGCAGCGGATATCAACGATATTTAACCACAGAAGACAGCTTTTAACAACAACATCAACAACAACAGTTACATAAAACCTACAAGAACACCAACAGCAACACCAGCAACATAACATAATTTTCAACAACACACAACAGGCGCCTCCACAACATACATATAGAAATGTACTGTAATTGTAATTGTATTACTTTAAAGTGAAAAAGCCTAGATCTATCAGATGCAAATGTGCAACAAAAACAACAACAACAACAAAAAATCAACAACTAAACAGTAAATCATATATAGGAATTAGCACACACTTAATTGTAAAGAAAAAGTAAAGTAAGCGAAAAAGAGAAACAAGAGCATAAAAAAAGAAAGAAGGAAAAAACAAAAACCAAAATGCGCTGTTGTAACAGAAACCACCAATGGGTAACGCTTTATAAATATACACAACTATATATATATATATCTATATATATATGTATATGTATACCTAAATCTAAACTCTAATAATGAGAAAAATATAATTCTAAATTTTTTAAATGTAAAAGAACACAATGATTTTCCAAAACTAATGTGTAACAAAAAGAAAGAAATAAGATTTATCTACTATCATCTACAACATGTGGTACCACATATAAAGATATATATCATCTCCTAGTGAGAATATATATCGCATATGGGCCACATTTTCTTGACCAACAGCAGAACCAGCCAAAAACAAAAATATCTTTTTACTACCGCAAAATGGCAAAAACAACAAGTTCTTCTTCATTCTTAAGTCCATCAATGTGGCTAAGGCAACTTTTGAAAATCCAAATTTTGAGTAAACCATATTTTTTGTGTTATTGATCTTTCACAAAAATTTGGATATTCCAAATTCGGATTTATAAAAGTTATCCTGCTCACAAGATGGACTAAAATCTTCTCCAACAAACTTGCAAAGTAATACATATAAAACTAAAATCAAATTCAATAACACTATATAACATATTACAGTGTTTGCATGTATGTATTTAAGTGGGTGTACCCAAAAAAATAAGGAAAAAAGAACAACAACAACATTAACCATTAGATAAAATTAAGAGCAAGAGAGATGGAAAAATGTTGTAACTGTGTGTAAAACCAATTTGAATTATAGTCCAATTCCAAGGGCACTTTTTTATCACAATGTCTGCACATTCAAAATTTACTTAAAAAAGAGAAAGTTTAATAGAATTAATAGAGAGAGAGAGAGAGGAAAAATGTAAACTTGAACGTTTTAAAATGTTTAGGTTTAGATTGTCGATAAAATATCAGGCTTATCAGTGTTGAAAATTCAAGTAATGAACTATTATTGAGTTAAAATCAGGCAGAAAAATATTACCAGCACCTTAAAGAATTTTTGTCGTCTCTCTGAGAGGGAAGAGCATCGGGAACAGAAAGAGCCCATCCTTGTCCATCTAGGCTATGAATTCTATATTGGATTTTTCTTCGGAATGTCTTGTTACTTCAAAACCTAACTTTCTCTCTTTTTTTACACATTTTTTTTCGTTTATTTTATTTTTTACTTTTATCAAGAGAAAATCTCGACTTATCGATGATGTATCGATGTGATATCGGACTTTTTTCCACTCGATATACATCTTTATACATTAAAGCCTAGCTTTCTTTCTTGTTTCATATATTTTTTTAGTTTATTTTTTTATTTTTCTCTGATGTCCAAAGAAATTTTCGATTTATCGATACTGTATCTATATGATATCGGGGGACTTTAAAGCCAAGCTTTCTTATTTTATTCTTTATTTTTTTACCAGCAATTTGAATTAAAAATGTGACTAAAAAGTGTACCCAAAGAGTTGGGCTAACAAAATACCCATTTGAATTAGCGATATATAAAAAGAAAAGATATAAAACCAAACATCGTCGTAGACGTTGTGTAGAAAACAATGTGTGTGTGTAAAATAGTGCAATAAGCTAAAGAATACCCAACTATTATTAACCCCCCCCCCAAACTCTGTTACAGAATTTCGTTTGTTTAACGTTAGATCTCCAAGTTAGGTTCTTATATTTCGTTTCCATTTTCCGTGGGAAAGAGACATGCATGCGTATAAGACATACATATAAACATTTACACTTAAATATAATATGTAGTAGTGCGTTTCATAAACAAAAAATGATAAATGTGTGTGTGTGGGTAAAACTATTTCTTGCCTTAACGCCATTGTACGATGGAATCAAAGTCGAAAAATAGAATCATTTTACGGTAGTAAAAATCAGCAATCACACACATTAACGAACCGTGTTTAAAACAGCTTATAAAAAAACAACAAATATTTATATACTAGAAACAATATTAAAAAAGAAAAACGGATTTAGAATTACAGAAAATGAAAACAACAACAATTGTCGATTTAAGAGCAAAGAAAATGTAGAAAACAAAACAAAAGCAGTAAAACAAAAACTAAATGTTATATTTTGGAGCATTTTTTTCAATATGTATGTGTTAGTATAGATATATATTATATATCTAGGAGGAGAATTGATAAAAGTATTAGGAAAAAACGATATCTCTTGAACAATAAAGCAGGACAGAGACAGAGACAGAGACAGCAAATCGGAAAGAGAAAGAGAGCGATATATGAGATGTGTCTCTTGTTTCTTTTTACACTCCCCTTAAACTTGCAAGTTTTTTACTGTCGGAGGGAGGCAATGAATATAAAACTATATATCATCTATCTATATAAATATATATATTTGTATACACGAACTAAGAACGAGACAGAAAGAAAGAGAGATAGAGAGAGAGAGTGTGTGAAATGTTCGATATATTTTGTAAATACTTTAAAGAGAGCTGTTTTTTTTTATTAGTTTTTTTGCTGCAGGAAATTTGTTTATTTTTTTTTTAACAAACATCAAATCAAAAGTTATTTTCACACAAGAAACGTTTACAAACAATGTAATCATTTAAAAGTCCAAATCTAATGAGAACCTAGAGAATATAGAATAAATATTTGTGTGTGGATTGTGTAATGAGTGTAAATGTGTGTTGAATGTCAAAATGCTTTAGTCACATAAGCCGAAAGAGAAGATTGAACTTTGATATAAAATATATATATTTAAAATATTTGCCTGTCCCTGTCCCTTTGCCCTTCGCCCTTGATTTCTGCAATTAACCCATAAAAGCAAATGTAAAAAGATAATAATAGAAACACACTTTTGAAGAATTAAAATTAACTCTTAATTAGGTTTATGTTCTGTAATTTATATATACATATTTTTTTTCTTTATCAATTAAATTTCGAAACACTGGAAATTATGTTTCCTCGCTTCTTATTTTTTTTTTAATTACTCTTGTAAGTAGGCAAGTAATGGAAATTGAACATAATACTTTTTGTGTGTAATAATTTGTGTACTAAAAGCCAGCAAAGTAGAAACAAGAAAACGTTTCATTTCATTATCTGTAAGCCTAACTTAACTAATTATTAGTTCTTAACTAACTTTGTTCTTTAAGTTGAAAACAAATCGGGAGTATTGCAAATTATAATTATCTTTAAATCTATATAATAATAATATCTAATAAACAAAACAAAGGCGAAAACTCAACAAAAAAAGAATTCTATTTATAGGAGAAGCAGACAACAAACAACAAGAAAAGATTATAAACAAAAAACAATAAACATTTTCAAACACGAAAACAAAACAAAAAAACGAGAGAAAACCTTTTTAGCTGTAAATGTAACATGTAAAATTAATTTTAAACGAAATACATACAAAAAAGAACAAAAAAAAAAATAAACAAAACAAACAACAAAATCTAAAAAGTATGGCAAGAAATAATACAAATTATATATGAGGAAAATATATATATATATATTATATAAATGTAAATGTGTAAAGAAAACAGAAAATGCAAACAAAAAAAAAACAACAAAACAAAATAATAAAAAAAATGATTTCAAAGAAAATATTTTCACGAGCATTTTTTATTTATTTAAACAGATTTAGAGGAAATATTACAATGGTAACTGGTCTCTTTTTTCGTAAATTTTATGGGATGTCTAGCAACATTTTGCTTTATTTCGGTGTTGCGCAACATGTTCCTAACAATTGTCAACATTAACACTTCTTTCTGATCTGTTTAATTGAAGTTTTTCATTAATTTGAGGATAATAAGACAATTTATTAGTGGACTGCATGTTTCATTGAAGCTCGCTTAAGGTGCTAAAGGTATCGGTTATTTAATGGAGTTATTATGCATAAATAAAAAAATTAATTAAATGTTTTACCCTTGTAGGAAGAGCTTACAAATCAGACCAAGAAAAATAAACAATTTTTCCGAGTTTCCATAAAGCTAAAAAATGAGCAGATAACGTAGAAAAATAATATATCTTTAAACCAGGGACCGTAAATAATGATTAACGAGAAAATTTGTGAGTAAAAAAATCAAGCACTTAGAATCCATAAGGAACAAAAAGGATATTATCGTGTGAGTCCTTGTTGGATAATCTATCCATTTTCGAGGTAATTTTTATACCTAGGATTATTCCGATATTCATCAATAATAACGATTAAAATTGATTTATAATTAATTTTATTATAATATAATCATATAATATAAATAAATTTTCTTTTCTGCTAAAAATCAACAATTTTTTTATATTATATAAATCAATAATAATCATTATTTATTAGCAGAAAAAATAAATATCAACAATAATGATTATTATTGAAATTTTTTTTTGTTGCTTAAAATAAATGTCTACCTTAATTACAAGAAGTTCATACTTTTTTTTTGCCAAGTTTGTAACATGTTCTTATAGAGGACATCCGAAGGATCGATTGTGTTCTACAAACTTGGTAAATAAAATGCATAATCTAATTATAAAAAATAAAAATCCAAAATAATCATAATTGTTGTTTTGTTATTTTTTTTCTGATCAAAAATAATGATTATTGTTGATTTATATTGTATAAATCAATTTTAATCACTATTGATGATTAAAAATAAGTAAAAATTATCGTGTAAACATTAACACGTGATTTTTAAAATGAAGTTTATTATGATTACGGTCCCTGCCTTGAACTATTTTGGTTATTTAATCTAACATGAAATACTTTGTTCAATTGTTTAATTTTTTAAATTTCTATGCTTGTAATTCTTAAATTTTTTAAATATTTAATTAAATAATAATAATAATTTTCCCCATGACAACCATTAAATAAATTGTAATAAAACCAAAGCTTTGTTTTGGTTTAATGGTTCGATTCATAAATTTTCCACGCTTGTAATTCTTTAATTAATTAAATATTTAATTGATAATTTTGTATAATTTTTCCCCATGAGAACCCTTAAATAAGAAGTAATAAGATCAACAATTTCTGGTTTTTGTTTGTTTTTATTTTCTCATATTTTTCGGTTTGTTTCTGAGTCAAGCTAAACGTACACTCAATCGCTCAATCGCCATTATTTAACTCTCATAATAATTTATATTTATATATATATATATATTTATATAAAAAAATGCGGGTTGTTGCACAATTTTACTTTAGATACATGAGTGTGTGTGTGTGTGTGTGTGTGTGTGTGTTAGTGAGGAAGGAAAATGTTCAAGTGTTCCAGCTGTGACGAGGCTCCTTTGTATCTCTCTGTTTATTTTTTTTTTAGCAACAATTTTCACACATGTGTGAGAAGGGGGAAAGGGGGAGAGTGGAGAGGAAAATGCTTGATACAAAAGTCGAACCGTCCATCAATTGATTGCGTACATAACTTATATATTTAATAATAATAATAATAATTATCATAATAATAATAGCTTAAACAGTACAATACAGAATGCAGTTTTACAAAAGTAAACATTAGACAGAAGCAAATCAAAAGTCAGGAGTAATCGGCCCTAAATATATATGTATATATATAGTGGATGTGTTTCAGCATGAAAAAATAACCATTGGTAAGGGGGGAAAGCTCTACTTTTTCCCCATTTTTTTAATATATATATATTTTGTTTTTTATAAATGTTTTCTAACTCTACACATTATTTGCATTCAGTTTAGAAAATTACAAAAATTGCATTAAAAATTTGTTTTTCGATTCACTTCTCGTTTTTTTGTTTATTTAATTTGTTTTTATTAATAAATGGAGATATTTTTTATGTTCTTGTTTATTTTATATATTTTCTAGCATTTGAAGTGTTCCATTTTATGTTGATGTACTTTAAACTATTTTTATGTATATATTTAAATATACATACATATATTTAGATGTATTTATATAAAAAGCTTTTCTGTGTGTGGTTTGTGTTTGCATTTTTCTATTTAAGTTTAAATTATTACAAAAAACACAAAAAAAAGAAACATATTCATATTTATAATTAAAGGAGAGAAATATATATATATTTGTTGCATTTAATATTAAGTTGCATAAGAATTTTGTGTGTGTTTTTAGGCTTTTAAGAATGAATGCGTGAATATGTTTTATTATTTATTATTATTATTTTTTGTTTGTAAGGGAAACACAAAAAACAAAAAAACTACAAAATTTGTGTATGCTTTTCTCCGTTAATTTGTTGCCTAAATAATATTAATATTTTTATTTATTTTACAATGCAATTTTCACTTGTTGGTTTAAGTGTGTGTAAGCTTAGAGTTTTTTGGGTGTGGCAAATATATAATTTTGATATTCTCTCTCTGCTTGTGTCGCACTCTAAGTTAATTATTTATTAACATTTCGTACTCTTTCTTTCTTCTTTTTTTGTTTTATTTTTTTCTGTTCTTTTCTTTTCTTTTATTTTATAATCATCTGTTTGTTGTTATCCGTGTGGCCGTTGTTGTCGCTAGATGTTTGCTGCTGCAGTTGGTTATATTTTTTATATTCCTTTCCCTTTATCGTGTGTTTGTTGTGATCCTGCAAGTGTCCTTGTTGTTGTTGTTGTTGGTGTTGTTTGTTGTTGTTCCATCCTACAGCAGTTGGCAGCAATGAGAATTGGGCTTCGGCGGCTGTTTCACGTCCGTCTGACGTTGTTTTTTACGCGATGAAATATCCCTGATTAGATCATAAAATACCTGTTTAAATAAAGAATATATATTAGTATCGAATGTTGACTTAATAACTGTAGCATTTTCATTTGTTAATATTTTATATATTTTGTTTTTTTTGGGGGTGGTGGTTGTGGTTAAATTAGTTTTTCTATTAAACTTATAAATTACGTTTGCTAAACCAAAGCAGATAAAATAAGAGACCAAAAGCATATTGGAAAAAATAGGGGAAAAAATAGTGCGTTTCATAAATTTTGCTTTATAAATTATTCAAAGTTAAGTTCATTTTTTAGGCAATTCATTAAAAATAATATATAAAATATATGAATACAATATAATCTATAAAATAATATTTTTATTTCATTTATTGTTTAATTTTTTAACATTTATGAAACCCACTGTTTTCTCTTTATATTTGTTGTATACATATATATATATCTAACTATATATATATATACACTTGAAGAAAATAGAATTTTGTCTAGAAATAACAACCAAACCATTAAATTTAGTATATAAAAAGTTTAAGGTAGTAATACTGGGTTTTAAAAAACTAATTAATAAATAAATTGATTTCAAGGAATTCCCACTTTTATGTGAATTTCGTCTTTGTGTGTGTAAGTGTATGTACAGCCTGTGTGTGTGTGTGTGCTAATGTGTGTGTGGTGTTAGTTTCAGCTTCACAAAAAGTTGTTTAAGGAAAGACTTTACTATTTTCAGGTATTAAAAAAAATTCCTATTACTGATTCTTCCCATGGAACACGTTCATAAAATATGAAATTCTGAATTTTTTATGTATTTTATATATTTATTATTTTATATTTTTTATTAGATATTTATTAATATATACTTCACTTGTCTGCTTTATTTGCTAGATGAGTTTATTGCTGCCTCAGGCTCTAGGATTTTAGGTTGGACATTTTATGAACATTTTTTCCAAAGAAAGTTTAAAACTTAGTTATTAAGTAATATATAAAGTATATGAAATTTTAAAAAGTTCAAGTTTAATTATATATTTCAGATACAGTAAAAAAGCTACTGTCTTGGTCAGTAAGATTCCTGCAGACTGGGTAAGTCGAAATCGAGAATTAAAATTTCATTATAATATCGATATTTGAACTCAGCATCAACTAGTTTATTTAAAAAATTTTAAATATTAGATTAAACAAAACTTTGATATTTTATTTATGAAATTTTCGCTTTTATTGCCTAATTTGCTGTCTAAAAAAATACTTGATCTTAACCAAATATTCTAAACAATTATCCCAGCAATAAAACTCAACCAGAAAAAAAAGCTTCAACTAACTGCAATAAGAAATTTAAATAAAAATCCATCCTTTTACTATAGTTAAGTGTAAATATTAAATTTATCCAAGCTTAAAATGTGAATTATTTTTTAATAAAAATAACTACTTTTTGACCTACACAAATCTTAGTACAAATATTCAGTGTTAAAACTCGTGGCGAAATCAAACAATATTAAATAAATATATAAAAGTATAACTTTAAGAACCAAACGAAAATCAGAGTTAGTAGCAAAAAGATATATATATAAAAATATATATATATAGTAATATATAAAAAAAGATAGTGAGAAAGAGTAGTGCCGAAAAGCAATCAAAAGCTCCAGTTCAAGCTAGGATTTTGGGGGATAGTAAAAGCAACGGGGTTAGGTTTTGGGATTGTCTACGGGTTATGTGTGTTCATACGGGTTGTTTAATAGTTATTTTGTAGATCGTATTCGAGATATATAGTGGAAGTTGTTGTATGCACCTAATGCCTAAAGTAGGGTACACTTAAGTCTCCGCTTCTTGCATCTATCTTTAGCACGCCCGCTCGTGGCTTTCGAATCTTCAGTTTTTCGTGACCTTATTTCGCGCATCAAATCAAAAAATACCTGCAAAATTGTGGATTGGGAATAAAGTCAGAATATACAGAATTCAGCATCAGAGTCATAGTCTTAGTCATAATCATAATCACTTATCGTTAAAGAAATCATTTACATAATCAATCAGAAAAAAACGCATACAACAACTACGGCTTGTGTGCGCTTTACAGAGACAAAGAGAGAGAGAGAAATGCTTCTTGAGGGCGTTTTTAATATTATCAATAGCTAAAAACACTAAGAAAAAGAAGAAATTATAATAATAAAAAATAAACAAAAACAAAATAATGTCTTTTTTAAAAGGCAACAACATTAAAAGCATTGTAAATTAGGCTTGGTTTTTCGGTAGTGCTTTTATTTTGTAGCCAAGTGTAGGGTTATGTGTATTTGTGTGTGTTTTGGGGTTGGATTCTAGGTTTGTGAGGGAATAAATCTTTATTTAAAAACCCTTTGTAGACTTTAAACAGTAATTTTTAATGGCATTGGAAGTAATATTCTTCAAGTCTTAAAATCTTTAAACAAAACATTTTTCTCAAATCCGGCTCGAAGGACCAATAACAAAAAATAAGCCCCTCCAAGAAAGATAGCTTTTGATTAAGTTTTTTCGTAAATTAAGGGGGATATATGTAAGAATAAATACCAGATTTATCTAGAATCATATATCCTCGACAAGAGTGCGTTATGCCTTAAATCGACACAAATTTACGTCTCAATCTTATCATTATTATTTGTGAAAACTTGAAATGTCTTTGAATTGAGTGTACTGATCATAAAGTTAGGATTGTAAGTTTTTAGAGAGGAGGAAGAACTCAAAAGAGATATGAAGTTTTATTTAAAAATTTTAGCATTTTCACGTTTTCTTGCTAAAAATAAGCAACCAAATAATTAATTACTTAACCCTACTAAAAACTGCAAAACAAATACTTAAAATACTTGAACAAGTGTATTGTTTCCCTTTTTGAGGATCTAAAATTAATAACAATACATGTGTGGCCTGCTGGGTGGGGAAAGAAAAACAACTTGATGCTTGGCAATATTACCACGGCAAAAATAAATAATAAGCAATTGCATAAATCAAGTATTTATGGTAATTTTAAAAACGTTTATGTGCAGTTGTTGTTTCTTTTAATACTAAAAGTAACTTGCCAATTACAAAATTCTGTTGTGTGAATAGTAGAGTAGAAAGAGAATCGATGTTATCGATGTTTTTGTATGGGAAAATCGATGTTATCCATGTTTTTGTATGGAAAAATCTTTTATCATCGATCTTTTTGCAAAGGAAAATGTTTTATCATTAAGATATCTCATTATTTTCAATAATCAATGTTACTGATGTTTTTATATCAAGAAAAGAGATTAACATCGATACCTAAAATGTTTTTGGTTTAAAAAATCGATTAACATCGATGTTTTTTCAGCTCTGGTGTTGAACTATAACATTTTTGTTCTGTTTTGTCGAAGAATTTCACAGTTTTCTCCGCACAAACAGAGTGGAAACCCTGTTAAGATGCATATTTGATAATCTGCTGAGAGCAGGAACTAACCTTGTCGACATTTTCGCGCGTTTTTGCCGAGGTCTCCACATAGGGCACCGCCCACTGCTGTGCCCTCGATTGGCATTCGCTCAGCGGCACCTTGCGCTTGTCATTCAGATCGCATTTGTTGCCCACCAGCAGGAACGGTATGCTCTCGTCATTCTTCACCCGCAATATTTGTTCTCTGTAAAATAAGAAATTTAATAAATAAAAATATACACCAAATAAAAGAGAAGATAGGTATTAGACAGAGATATGGATTTGTTAGCTATCTTCTTCAATTATGAATGAATTGATTAATTGTTATCTCTTAACTTTTCGGTTGTTCATTAGTTATCTTACACGGTCAGTTTGCTTGACTCGAAAATAATCGCTAATTGCCAACTGCAGCAAGTCTTGACAAATTGAAGAGAAATGCCGGAAAATGGCTTACAGATATCAGCTTATCAAAGAGGTGACTCAGTGAGTGTGTCACTCGAATCAGTAAACAGGTGGAGTTACTTTATGAAGACTCAGACAGAAAAATAGAAGACAGACAAGAGAATAAACGTAAATATCAACTTGTCTTTTTTTATAGCAAGTTTTCAATTCAAATTTCCGTTGTGTAGTTTTAAAAATATTAAGAAAAGAACCATAGAAAGCGGTACGCTTTTGACTATAATACAAATTTTACCTTCAAGAAGACAATCTTTAAGGTTTGCACTTAAATATTTAAAAATTTAAATACATTTTAAAAGCATGGACACGTTAAATGTAGCCAGTTAAAAAAAAAATATAATGTCATCAGCCATAGTAAACATTTCCACAGAAAACGATCTTCATGTGCGTCGCCAAACGCATGAGATTTGTTGTTTTAAACTCAAGATCGAAACTTTGAAGCATTTTTGCTACCTCTCTAAAGCCAAAAATTTAAATTTGGTATTGTTTTTATAATCAGAAATAACTTTATATTTACAAAATAAAAACGTTTAAAATTAACCAATCTGGAAATATTTTTTGAATGAACTGAAATCAAAGATCTCAGTGAAATCTTTAAGTCAAGCTCTGCAGACTCTAGGCTCACCAAATATGAATAAAGATTTATTACGCCTACTTATGCCACCCCAACCGACTTTAAGACTTGTGTAGACTAATTAGCACTGCCAAATAATTATAAAAAAAAGTATACTAAAACCACTAGATGGGTGGAAAAAAAATAAAGCTTGTGTGTGAGTAAGAAAACCGCGACACTTGTCAGCTTTGCAGACAAACAAACCGGCGACATGAGAGAACACTCGAGAGGCCGCCAAGAAAACATCGGGGGTGACACAGAGGGTAAAGGGGAAGAGGGGAAGTGCGACGCCGCCGCCGCTTGACACACTCACCTGAATTCCTGGGTAGCCTGGAAGCTTTCATCGTCTGTGATGGAGAAGACGCAGAGGAATCCCTCGCCGCTGCGAAAATAATTATCTCTGATGGCGGCATAATCCTCCTGGCCGGCCGTATCCAATATATCTATTTGTACTTCCTCGCCATCTAGCACAACCTTTAAATATCAATATTTATAAATTAATTTTCAAATAATATTTAAAAATAAGCAGCAATAAAAAAAGGAAAAATCGGATTTGATATATCAAAAAATATATATATATCACACTTCAAATTATATCGAAAATGTCATAAACTTTAACGTTAAAATAATGGATTGTCAAAGATGTTTATGTATATTTCTTTGTATTTGTTATAGCACATATTTTATCGATATTTCAAAAAGAGTATCGGTAGAATATTAACGATAAAATATTGGTACAAGCGATCAGTTTATTCTATGTGAATTTTGTTTCGATATATCAAACAGAATATCGATGTATTACAAATATTTAATATCTATATATCGACCTTCACGTCAAATACCGATAGTTTCGATATATATTTTTATATAAAATAATATATATTTATTAATTTAAAATTATTTTAAAATAAGCAGCACTGCATGTGCAACAATTCAAAATAGGAATGTATTTTAAAAGGAAAACTCTGATTTGATTTATAAAAAATATATATATATATCGCGGTCCAAATTATATCAAAAATGTCATAAACTTTAACGTTAAAATAATGGATTATCGAGCCTATTTATTTATATTTGTTTGTATATGTTATAGCACATATTTTTCCGATATTTTAAAAAGAATACCGGCAAAATATTAATATATATTGGTATCGATATATCAAACAGAATACCGATTTATCGCAATGGTAAAATATACCTGACTTTCAAGTCAAATATCGATAGTTATATTGTTTATATTCTTTAAAATATATTTGTCTTATTATTTATTATTTCATGTAATAAGCTCTATGAATTTTAATATAGAAAGGCATCTTCCAAACTATTTCAACTGTTTCCATGTTTTTTTTTCACGACTTTTTTCATCAATTTCGATAATATGCAGATGATTCATGACTCATGATTTTGTTCATCGCTATTACGCACCTTTTTCCTATAGCTATCGGCCTTGGTGGGCTCATAGTCCTCGACGAACTCATCGTACATGAACTGCAGTGTGAGGGCGGACTTTCCCACGCCGCCGCTGCCCACCATGATGACCTTGTGGAGCGCCGGTCCGGCTGTCGGCTTCTTGCTCATGTTGATGGCGGGATCTGCTCTGCTCGCTCACTCGAACTGTAAAACACAAAAAACAACACCACAGAATAAATATAGAGAAAAATTTAAACAAATAAATAGGTAAATTCCGGTGTGCTTCCTGTTTGCTGTGTGTGTTTGTGTGTTGATATATTTATATTTATGCACAATATTACGCATAAGGGTTCGAAGCCAAAGCCATGATCGGATCGGATTGAGGGACCATATCCCAAAAAAAAAGCTACTAGCTGTCAACTTGGCAGTCAGCTCACGGGTTTTACGATTGTTTCTGTCGAGGCAGAAAAGCTTCAAGTGACTTGCCATTGTTGTTGTTGTTGTTCCCTTTCGATTGTACTTTTTACCCTTTAAAACAAATACAGTGCATTCTCTTTCTCTTATTTTAAACAAATATAATATTATACAGGGGGAACCTTAAGGAATTTTTAGGCCGTTTGCTTTTAAATTTATTCATAATTCATTAAAATATTAAACATAAAATTGTATTGCAGTTGCGAACGAGAGAAAATATCGATACTTTATCGCTCTTATCGTTTTAATTATACTATATTAAATTATTAAAAAATTGTATTTTAGTTGAAAATGAGAAAAACATCGATACCTTAACGATATTTAAAATTTTCATTATATTTTAAATTATAAAATATTTATTGTAGTTGAGAATTTTATAAAATATCGATAATTTATCGATATTTAAAGTGAGAATCTATATAATGACATTTTAATGGATCAATATAATCAGAAAAAGAAACAAAATAATTTAAAGACATTTTTTCTTTTCTATATTATCGATATTTTGACCACAATTGCAATATTTACCGATATTTAAAAATACAAAAAAAATTTCGGCATTTAAAACATATTTCAGTAAAAATTTTAAACATTTTTTGCAGTCGAGAATAAGAGAAAATATCGATAATTTATCGATATTTAAACTCAGATTCTATATATAATGACATTTTAGTGGATTAATATAATCAGGAAAAGAATCAAAATAATTTAAAGACATTTTTCTCAGACATTTTTCTATAATATCGATATTATGGTCTTAATTGCGATATTTATCGACATTTAAAGTTGCGGAAAATCGATGTTTTAATGTTTAAGTCTTAATAGACGTATGCTCCAAACCAATATAAACGTAAAAAAACAAACAAAATAAATTTTACAAATCGTGTTCAGACATTTTTCGATAATATTACAGCATTAAATGCTTTCTAATTCTATATTTCAGTAATAATATATTACCAAATAATTGTTTTTCTGCTTTTATGTACATAAAAAAACCAGTCAAGTTATTTTACTTATTATTTATTTTATCCTAGAGTATTTCCACCATCGGCTTTGCCTTTTAAACTGTGCCTTTTCTGGCTTGGGTTTTCTTTTTTTTTGCGCTTTGTTCGTGTCGCAAATGAAGCATAAAATGAAAAGTTCAATGAACTATTTACACATGCCAAAGGGGACAGCAACATAAAGACGGACGCGATATAGCAGCATAATGCAGGCCGCCGGGCCAAAATGACTATTGAGGCCCACCACCAGGAGCACCCCTCACTCAGCCCCCTTTGTTGCCGTTTTGCAATTAGCTTTTTGTGACCATATTCCCTCCTCTGCCCCTGCATCATCATCATCGATTGCCATAAATTGAGGCATTGAAAACAACGCATTGAGGGAACATATGTACGGTACATATATGCACGTATTTATATATATTCGATATACGGAAAGAGAGAGACACGTGGCCATCTGGCCGAGGGCCAACTTCAGCAGATGCATTGCTTTGAGCCCATTTCTTAAGCCATTTATCTCTGGCACAGTCAGCCGCCCGATTAGCAATCGTTGAACTTCTGACGCAAGGTTACTTTGGTACTAAAGTTACTTGAGATAACCACTAAATTGGATAGACATGACAAAAAAGACCCTGCAAAACAATGCGACTGTCACCACATTAACCACGTTGCGAAATAAGTTACAATAGTTATCGCTAGAGACACACGTTTCCTATATAAGCAAGTGAAAAAGCTAGAGTAGAGTGGGATATAGTCATTGAAATGATATATAATCGAGTGTTGCCACCAAATTTGGGTACAATTAACCCTTAAGAGCTAAGATCTTATGTGGCTTTAGACTAAATGCTTATCAAAAATGATAACTCTTTGCGAGGTAAAAAAAGCAAAATAGTTATAGAAGAGACAAAATGGTTATAAAAATGCTAAATAGTTTTAGTATATTATGAAAACAAAAATCAGATAAAGGAGTAGTTAAAAAATTAGTTAAAATTTACTTATTATAAATCCATAGAAACCATATAAGTATAATATAGCATTTAACATTAACACATCAGTATTATGGACAATTTTTATTTAATCTTTTTGTAATTTTTATCGCATATTTCGTTTTGATATATTATAAACGATATCAAAAATGTCGGTATTATCGAAACATTTTATTCATTTGAGTTCTTTATAGCACATATTTTTTTGATACATCAAACAAAAAATCGATTTATCATAACGTTAAAAAATAGCAACGGAAATAAGGAAAACTAGCTGTAACGCTAACAAAATCAAATATCATTTGTATAAATTATATACATATTATATACATATAATTTTTAATTTATAAATATACATATAAATTAAAAATTATATGTATATTTCTATAATTTATACATATGATATTCGTTTTTGTTTAAATTAAAACCTTATTTTAAAGTCATATAATTTCATTGCCTCTATAATGAGTATCTTTATAAGTATTATATTTTTAATTAAAATTCCCCGTAAGGGTATAAAAAACAAAACTAGCTCCAACTTTTGTAATTTTTTCGTTTCATATTTGTTTTTTTTTTTAACATTAAACCATTCAATTTAAGACTTTCCTGAGACGTTAACAAAACATTCAATGAAACCAGGCAGGCAACAAGTCAGTCAGCTGCCTTGGCCACATTGCGTATGAGTAATCAACGTTATGTTGCAAACTCGAGCTCGGGAAAGCGAAAAGGAAAAAAACAACAAGAGCGGGTTAAAAAAAAGAAACACTTCCCACACCCAGTTTTGAGTCAATTGAATTGTCAAGCGTTAACACAAATAACAACAACAGTAACACCAACAACAAAACCAACAACAACAACAACTGCAATATAAATACCAACAACTACAACAACACCTGGAAATAACGGCAGATAACGTGTTCAATTGCATATTACTCATACGCAATGCTGTGCGAGTTTGAAAATACATAAAAAACAGTGGAAAAAAACTAGGTATAAGAAAAATATGTTGTATAGTATATATTATATTATATTATTTTATATTATATATTATTTTATAGAATTACTTTTTAGATAACAAATCCCTATTTTATTGTTTAACTTTTTTTTTGCTAATACAAATCACTTTTCCATATAATTTTAACACAAAACCAAAGCATAGGCTCAAGCTGAAGCATAGTAAATTAGTAAATAATACTTTAAAATACTGCATTTTTACTGCTTTCATGACCTACTCATTCTACTGGAGAACTAGGCCACGATTGTATGATTCTAGACACTAGGAATATGGCATTCCAACACACAGCTATGAGGCTATATTTCTGTTTCAAATTAAATATGGTTGTCGTTACGATTTAAAAGCTTTGTTTTTTTTTTCTTTAATTTGCACCACGAAAAAGTTGGCTGGAAGCTAACCATCGGGTTAAACGAGATATGGCTCCCATAGCCAGCGTTTACCGGTTTAAAAACTAATTGGGAAGCCGAGAAATCGCACAAACCGCTAAATACAAATATTACAAAAAAAAGCAAAACTAACAACAAATTTAGGTTTATTTCTTGCAATTTCCCTTGACTAATTTTTCTATTTCAACTTTCTTATTATGATCATTTGTTTAACACAAAGCCATTTCGTCTCAAAGCCAATAATTGGGGTTTTCTTAAATCAGAAAACTACAAAGTTGCTTGCACAAATTCCCCAATGGCCAGAAATATGCACATATTTCTCTCTCTCTCTTTTTTCAAAAGCCAAAATCGTAAAAACCAATTTAATTGTTATAATAAAAAATAGAAGCAAACAAAAGCATAGCTGAATTTTTAGTTTTTATCGTTTCGGTACAATTCAAATCGCTGGCCGCATAAAAAATAATTTCCCCCTAATTAAGGCTGGCGAAATATAGAACAGGCGAAAGGAAAGCAAAAGAACTAAATAAATCCAGACAATACTATAATGGCAAGCGAAAAATCGACATCGAAATTGAGTTTTTCCTTCAGCATTTTCCTACAAATTTCCAACTCGATTTCATTGCGGAAACACGGGCAGAAAATTAAAAGCAAACCAAGAAACGTTTTCATGCGCAATGACGTCATTATCTAATTGTTTATCCTAGTAGGGGGGAGGGGGGAGGTGAGGGACACCTGCCCCCGGAACCATCCCCCCGTTATTGTCTATAAATTAGCCAAAGTTTTTGTTTAAGTTTTGTGAACAAAAACTGAATTTGGTGTTTCCATTTTTGGTACGTTTAAAATTAAGAGTATTATTTGAAGAGTTTATTAAGTAATAAATGGAATTAACATTTAATTTACAAACATATAGTATAATCTATATAATAGAGCTGGAAATAGAAATATAAAAAATATATAGTAATAGATTAATCCTTTTTTTATTATGCGATACATCGGTTTGATTTTTCAGAATCGATTTAATCGAAAAGTTCCAAAACTTTGTGGAAAGCGACACGGAAAAGATAAACACAAATCTTTACATGTTAAAATTATTATAATTAAATAAATATTAGAAATACATATATAAAAATGTATATTGAATTATCGCGTAATTGGAAAATAATATATTGAAAAAATAAAGTATATTACATGTTATATTTCCGAAGTCAAGTAAGAAGAAAGTAATACATTCAATAATTTTATTTCATAGATTAAATGTAAAGAGCAATATTAATAAAAATCTTCCATGAGTATGCATACAATATTTAATTTTTAAACCTTAAAAATCACCAATTTTTGTATGGAAAGTTTTTTCGATTTTAATAAATTTATATTTTAAATTTTTTAGAAAAAATCGATTTACTGAAAATCTATTTATTTCCAGCTTTAATGCTTATTAATATTAAAGCTGGAAAGAAATCAATAAATCGATACCTATATTTATATATATTTGTTTTGCTGGTTTCTTAACCAAATAAAAACTATTATAGAAAAGCTTTTTACATTTAAATTAAAGAATTTTGTGCTTAGTTATGATTGATGTTTATGCAAAGGGTACGCAGCTTCTTTTCTTGTTATTAAATATATTTATTTTCTGAAAACCTATTTGTCTTTGTCAGATAATTATACTTTTTATAGATTTTTTTTTTTTTGCAAACGTTGGCAGCTTTTTTCTATTCCCTGAAGCCTTTAGAACTAGGCATTTGTCTTTTAAAACATCAAAGCAATTCATTAGCTTAGGTAATTTTCTTCACAGTAATTTTTCTACATTTTAAACATCAAAAGCAATAGCTAGATTGACTCGTCTGGTGATGCTGATGAAAATATATAATTTTCAATGCGTTAGAAAGGCTTTCCTAAGCTTGTAGTTAATTTATTTTAAAAATTAATTTATAAATAAAGGAAAAGATATTATTTTACCTAAAGTACAACATTCTATTTTCTTGCTAACTTAAACTTCCCCTTTCACGCCTTCACAACAATGTTTCCGTTTTGGCTTAAATGTATATAAACTACTATTTCGAATTATACACTTCGAGTGAACTTTTTTCCCATGGCTAATAACTTAATTTGAATAATCGGGACGGGAGCCAAGCTAAATAACAGTTTGGTCGATATTTATTTGGTCCCAAATGATTTTGAACAGACCCCAAAATCGGCGATCAAGAATTTATGAAGTTTTTTTTTTTGCAATACCCCCAAAAATTTCCTGTGCCTGATATATATATATATATATACAGATACATATATATTTTCGAAAAATTAGTGGGCTCCGTTGGGCGTCCGATTTGTTTATTACTCATTCATGGTTTCGCCTTTGTTTGATTTGATTTTACCTTTTTCTATTTTTCCATATTCCTTTTTTAGTTTTTCCCCCCTTTTTGAGTTTTCTTTACTGTTTTTCCTCCCCAGTTTTTTTCTCTTATTTTTTTCGGTGGTGGTTTGCCTCTGACGTCATCTTGTGGCTGTTTTTGTTTTCAGCTTCTCCTTTTTTCGGTTGAATTTTTCGAGCCTTTTCGTGATCTTCAGCCATGGTTAAGTTTGGACAGTGAAGACTCACTTTAAATGACTTGTAAAGACCATTTGAAAAACCTTTTAACTTTTCTATTAAATCGTTTAGACCATAAATTAAGCAATGTATTACCTCATAACAATTATTGTTTATAAATGATTTTTCTCTTAAAGGTTTTTTCTTTCATTTTTCTTTTAAAAGTGTTTTAAAAAAATATGTTTGAAAGTTGAAATAATGTCAAATTTCTGAGATACAGGTTCCCGAAGTCCAAGAAGTTGCTGTTTAAATAATAAAAACTAACTTGAACATGTACAAATACCTGAATTTGTGTAATTTCTCATGTATGCTGAACATATTTTATAAATTTCAAAACGATCGGTCGAAGGGTTTTCGTGAAATCTTGTTTACTAGTTGAAAAAACAAGGTTTCGAGATAAACACTTAAAATATATATTATATTTATATATATATATTTATTGCTTTGAAGCCTTTCTTCTTTCTGTTACTTTGAAATGACAGAATATCGAAAACTCAATTTTTTTACATATTTTTGTAAAGCTTGTTTTTGTTTAAAAAATATGTATTTCCTATACATCGCTAATAAAGACTGTGATGGTTTTAAAAAATATATATTTCCTATAAATCGCTAATAAAGATTGTGATGGTTTTAAAAAATATATATTTCTTATAAATCGCTTAAAAAGATTAATAGAAAATATAAATATTTTTTTAAACCCATAATAGGCTTACCAAAAATAAATTGCACATCATAAAAAAAAGCTCTTAATTTTTAATGAGTTCACTCTATCGAATACGCCCTGTTATTACACGGTTTTCTCTGTTTCTGGGGTTTTTTGCGGGTGGCTATCCAAGCGTGATATGTGGCATGTGCAACTCCAAGAGTTTGGGCTTAATGCTTAAAGTGCACGAAAGTCTACAAGTTTACCGCTATAACTATTACCTGTTCCCACAGGCCTTTATTCCCTTTTGCTGCTATTTTTCTCGTTTCTTTTCTTTGTGTTTTTTCTTTTTTTTTGGCCTTTGGCACTGTCTTAATTTCCTTTGCCTTCTTTACGTTAGCATTATGGCATTTTATGCTTTTAGTGGGGAGGTTATCCTAATGACACCCAAGGGGCAGACAGGTTTGAGGAAACCTCTAACAGAATAAATAAATAAGCATAATTTATTATAAAGTTGTTAATGTAAAAAGCTTGTGGTAATTTACAGTTTACTTACAATTTATTGCTGAGAGCTAATAATAATAATGGAGGCAAGAATATAGAAATATAGAAAATATAAGAACTATAATTTTGTCAATAGTTTTCGATTACAATTTTGCTCATAAAAGCAATATATTGTTATCGATTAAAATCTAGTATCTAGTATATTTTATGCAGATCTATCGGTTTTCAATGTTAATGCATTGTTAATGCATTGTCAATGCATTAGGCAATCTATTAAAGGTGTCTTATAGTCATCTTGCTTGCACTTGTCAAAAATCCTAATAAAATCTTTCCTTCATAAAATATCATAAAAGTATAAGCAACCTTAATTTAACTTTAATTTAAACTTTTAATTTTAAATTCTTTTAACTTATATATAACTTATTCTTATAACTTGTTTTTATTAATTTTAAAACCCTATTGTTGCTTTCATAAGCTTGGTTTTTATAAACTCCAACCTGAATTTTAATCAAATTCTCTAATTTAATTTTCAGTTAGATCAAACAAGCATCTTCTGGATATCGATTTGTTTATATATATATATGTATATATCTCCTATCTATCTCTGTATATATAGCTTCCATTTGGCAATCCCACAGCCCATTGATTCCCCTTGCCAGACGCCCGTCCGCCCAACGCCATTAACCCATTGTTGGCTGCCAGTTTTCTATCTTTCGGATGCGTGTTGCGTGCGATTCATAGTAAAATTCGTGTCAGAGTTCCATGTTTACTTTGCTGTATCTTCTTTCATTTTTTTGCTTTGAGTTTTTGTTTTGTTAGTTTCATTCGAAGCCTAACTGTTAAATTAATGAACTTATTTTTAGTTTATTTCAGTTTACTTTAGGCCTCGTTGGCGTTGGCGTTGTTATTGTTATTGCTTGACTGCCCGTGTGCTGTGTTGTGGTTTGTTGGCTATAACCTTGAGGCGATTTTGTGGTTAACAATGTTACAGTTAGCACACAAAGAGAAAATAATAATCACGTATTTTTACAATGCTATTATTTTTGAGAAAATGTTTTTGCACAAAACATGGGGATATTTTGGAAAAATAATTATTTTATATTGACGTTTATAAACTAAATATTTCTATTGTTTTGTCTATCGATCAAAAAATTGTATATATTTATATTTTTCAAGTTAGAAATTGTAAGGTTATCATTATTCTGCATTAAGTGGAGTTTTCTTTACAAATTTAAAATCGCAAAAGGGTTTTGAACAAGTGCGAATAAGATAACTATATGAGACTTCCAATGAAACTTCCAATGCATTGCCTAATGCATTAACTGAGAAAATCGATAGATCTTAAAAAAAAATACTAGATAAGAGCGATAACAAAAATACTGCTCTAAAAAGTTAGTATTAAATAGCTTTAACAGTTAAGAAAAATAACATATTTCAGGTGACGAGTTTCTTTCAATGCAATATTTTTTTTTTTATTAATCTATAAGTAAAGAAAACTATATTAAACAACCAGCATCGATCCCAGGTAATACATACATAGTTTGGAAATTGTTTATACGACTATATGCCATAAAGTTTACGCTAATTACTGGATCTACTTTATGTGGCGAAAATTCCTTTGAAACCAGAAACAGATAAACGAAATTCCGAGCGTAATTGAGCAATTGAAATGCAAAAATCCCTTTCAAATGCCACGCCCCCAATTTGAATGTGTTTTATTTTCTGCTCGTTTTCTCTTTGCCAATTTTTTTCCTTCATTTGTTTTTTTTTTTGCACAATTTTCTTTGGCGCGCTTCTTTCCTTTTCTCCCTTTTTTTCATTTATTTTGCTGCGCCATTTGCACAATTTGCAATACAAAGGGAAAATGGCAACAAAAACAACAACAACAAGTGCAATGCGATTTTCTTGTCGCCTCTTAAACTTTATTTTTATTTTATTTCTTTCTTTTCTTGTTGTTGTTATTGTTGTTTTCTTTAGTATTCTCCAAAGTGAAGAGGCGTGATTCAGTAAAACTTCCGCACAAGATTAAGTTCAATAAACTGACATATGTGAGGGAAAAAAATGGAAAATACAGTGAACAGAGCGGTGCTCTGATAGCTAAATACTCTATAATTGTTTACGGAGACAACACCATAATGTAGGATAGACCCTTTTCTACATTTTATAGAAAATATATAATGTAGAAAAATGTCTAATAATTTATCGAAAATATTAGAAAGTTTGACTTTTCAAGATTTTAAATATTGAAAATGTTTGCTTTAAAAATATAATATGAAAATAATCGAAAAATATCGCAAATAATCGATTTGCACTTTTTCTGATAATATTGATATAATATATATAATAGTAAATGAATTGGTTGAAATATTGATCGATTTGTCTAATGTTTAGAGTTGGAAATAAATCGATTTTCATTGAATCAATTTTTTCCTAACAAATTAAAAAAATAAATCGATTAAAATCAAAATTATATTCCATACAAAAATTAAGATCTTGTATATATATATATATATATATATATAATATACAAATTATATCATGTATAGATTTGTGTTTATGTTTTCCATGTCGCTTTTGAAGAAGTTTTGGAACTTTTTTGATTAAATCGATTCTTAAAATTTAAAGAATTCAACTTAAAAAAAAAAAAATAATACAGTAACTATATATTTAGAATGATCCATATTCCAATTGTAATCTGTCTTCCATTTCGAATCATTCTTTGCAACTTTGTCATCATATAAAGCTTTTAATCTGATATTTTTTCTTTATTCAACATTAAATGCAAATCTGAATACTTAAAGTCACAAAGCAATGGCAAAGAAATAGCAAGAGATAATGGAGTAAACTATATGGAAAATGTGAACTTTTCTTAGTTTTATATAGAGATTTCTAGGCTTATGATTGGTATTACAAAATTTAAATTTAAATATTATATTAGCTCACCTTGAGCTAGAACTTTTATCTACAAAAGTATTTGCTTTTGAAGGTAAAATAATTAAATACTTTCAAAGTACAATTCTAATTGATTCTAGAAAAGGGGATGTCGCTTTATTATTCCAATCATTTTCACTATTATACTATTATACAGTCTCGAATCAATTGACAACGACAACAATTGTACAGTTAATTAATGCCGAGTCAGAAATAAACATTTCGTGAATTTGCATTTAAACAATAAGGCTGAGCAGTCGCGTGCAACGCATTCAATGTCAAGTTGCTACACTGCACACAGAAATCTCATTATTGTAAAACTATTAATCCAAATATGGTGTCAACATTCTAGCATTAAATTGTTAATTAGGAAAAGATAAACGTATTTATGCATAATAATATTTCGAATGGAATTTAAGCTTTCTTTTTCCCATAATAATGTTTTTTTTTTTAATCGTACTTGCAAATCTACAAACGTGTCAAAGTAGAAATGGTAGCATTTCTTCCGCAGTTTTCGATTTCTTTTCTTTTTTTTAAATTTATTTTTTTTGCTTTGCAACTATGATAAGGAGTGGAGGAACTTGTTCAATTGTTTTGTACATTTTCATGTTTTTCAGTTGTGTCTTACAACTTTCTTTCTTTCTCAGCACCAAGTTCAAGGCGAAAGGCGGTTAAACTTGTCAAGCTAAAACCGTGTTTTTTTTTTTAGTTTCTTATTTGGAGGAACACGTTTGATGATCTGCCTTTGCAGATATACGAGAGAAATAAGTTAATTCACACCCCGCCAAAGGGTACAATGCGTGGGAAGTGTTTTCTGAAGCGAAGAGAGCATAATTAAAACCTAGGCTTATAAAAGATCCCCCAAATGCGATAAAACAGCAACAAAGACCATCGGGGAAAAGCTTGAGAACCCCAAACAAAAAAAAAACAACAAAACAACGAAAAACCTGTATATGGCTGAGGAATGCCAGAGAACTTTGGAGATGCTGACACGATGATGTAACAAAAGCCCAGCTCATTCATACGAGAATTGTGTAAAGTTGTGCTTGAGCATTCAAGTGTATGAATTTTCAACTTTAAATATAAATACTTTGGTTTTTAACACATTTTTTAAAGCTTTTTTAGGTCTAAAAAATGTAGTTGAATATTTATTTAACTTATGTCTAACTTTGCACAAAATTAATATATATTTAGAGCTTAAATATTCACAACAGTCCAAAGTAGAGCTGTAAATAAATCGATTTTCAGTGAATAGATTTTGTTTCTAACAAATTTAAAAATAAATCGATTAAAATCGAAAATACTTTCCATGCTAAAAAAAATCGATTTAAATCGATTAAAATCGAAAATGTTTTCTATTCAAAATAAATCGATTTAAATCGATTAAAATCGAAAATACTTTCCATACAAAATGTTGTGTGTTTTAGGTCTACAAATAAAATCTTTTATGCATATTTATCGAATATTATTATTATTATTTTATTAATATCGTTTTTCGCATTATATTAATGGAATAAAATAATAACTTTTCGGGTTTCTTCCCTTTTTAAATGCCTTCGGAAATATAACATTTAATATGATAAATTTTCTATTTATATTTTATTCCAATTACGCGGAACTATAATATAAATTTTTAAATAATTGCAATATATGTTAAAAGATAATAATTATAACACGTAAAGATTTGTATTCATCTTTTTCATGTCGCTTTCCGAGAAGTGTTGGACCTTTTTCAATTGAATCGATACTTCAAACTTAAATCGATATATCGCATAATTGAAAAGATCGATTAATCGATTATAGAATCGATTTTATTGCCATCTCTATTATTCACACATTTTTCTAATAATACGTGAGACAAAATAATATCAAAGTCCCAAGATCTTCGACAACCTTTATAGATCCCTCATTAATCTCTCTTAAATTAAACATGTTCTCACCAAAAGTGAAGTTTAATTTAGTAAATCACATTATGTGGACCCCTTCCTACATACAACAATGGCAAATTAAGTAGACATCAAAGCAGCATTAAACCATTATCATTAGCAAGAGAATAAGGCAAACTTTTATGGGGATACAATTGAGAAGAACGAACGAACGAAAATACACATTTCCCTTGATTTCAGAGTCTCCCTTGAGGAGCTGCCATTAGGAGTGAAATTGGAGCAAATCACAGCTTGATGGCTATAAATTGGGCTAAGTTGTTGCCAAGTTGCGCTATCTTCTGCCCGTGGGCCAACTTGGCGACTGAACAAAAGATGAGAAAACGCGTTCTAACAAAAACTGTGTCACTGCAGCCGTGAAGATCATGAGTCAGTAGTCAGTATTCCATTCCATTCCGTTGTTCTCTGTTTTTTTTTTTTTGTGTTATTTTCTTTTTTTCCTATCTTAATCTGTTCCCACCTGCCGGCAAAGTTAAAAAAGCGGATAAGAAAGACAAGAAATGGCATTAGAAAAAGATCAGAAGAAAGGCAGAAGATAAAGTCAGGCAAAGTTCAAATTATAGAAGATTTTTTAGAACAGAAATTATCAAAAAATTATTCTTTTTAAGCAGTTAATCATTAGTAACCTAAAAACAACTTAAATTTTCCAGATTTTGGAAATAATTAGAATATTATTTCATCTACAAAATATAATATACAAGTATAAATAAAACCGTTTAAAAACACTCAATTTAATATGAGTTTAAATAGTGCTTAAAAAACCAGGAAATCGTTAACTGATATCAAAAATTGTTTTATTTATTAGTTTTGTATTTTTATGCAATTTAGCAATATTCTCTTATTTCTGTTTAATGCGGAAAGCTTTGACGCCCCTTGGTTACCCAAACAAACAAATAATAATTAGCAAATGTCGGGGAAGAGCCAAAGAAATATGGTGTATGACACACACACTAATTGTTTGAGGAGTTTTACACTCATACCGATATGAGTCAGAAAAATTATTAAATTAAGGCAAGAGCAATACAAATTGAACCTGAACTTGCAGTCTTACATATGTACGTTTATAATTAAAAACTGTAAAGCAAAAATTTAATAGAATTGGAGATCATTTTTCTGTGTCACGTTCTGACTTTTTGTTCTTATTTCTTTTTCTTTTTTATTTCCTTTTTTTTCAATTTGCTGCGAAAAAGCGTACCGAATAAGATGAACTCGCGCATCCAGTTACGGATAAAGTTGGCGGGAATCATCATCACGATCTCATGATGATCTAACGCTTATGTCAAAGTCGGTTGGCGATTAGCAACAGAATCTGAAAATTGGCACGTTCGTAAGACGGGAGAGAGAGAGAGAGAGAGAGGAAGAGAGAAAAGCGGGTCACCAAAAGATTAAAAAAGAATTTTGAAAATAATAATGTCACAAAATAAAAAGAAGAAAAACCTAAACACAAAAGAAAAATATTAGCAATTAAAATAATAAATAATAAATACCAAAATCTACCTCTAGATATTTCAAACAAATTTTTTTGTTGTAAAGAAAGTAAAAAAGTAAATGCAAACATATTCTAGCACCTTTCCTTAAATAAAATATTGAATAAAAATAAAAGGCAAGATAATTTCGTAGTTAAGAAAATGAAAAACAACTATCTTGGTATGTATACAACTATTTAAAAAATGCAATATCAGAAAATATGTTATTTTTCCTGGTGTATCCAGAGATACTATTTATCAATATTTTACATTGGGAAAAGAGTAAAACGCAATTATTATTTTATCAAACATGTTTTAAATACATAATAACATTGCAATATTAATGAAGTTAATAATTTCATTAACTTTTTAACGAAAAATGAGAAACTTGGTATTTTAGGCCCTACAATATACCGCAAAATACTTCAAATAACATTTAGAGCGGAGTTAACGAAGGTAAAGAGGAATTTTGCTGGCAAAGGGGGAATTGGGGAATTGAAAAGGGCGATGGGGGAGGAGTGCGAGTGCGTGTGCGTGTGTGTGCGTATGCGTATGAGTCAACTAGCAAAATGCGGGCAGCGGCGTCGACGTCGACTGCACCTTGCACACCCCACACAAAGAGAGCGATAAAGTTAAAGAGGGAGGAATGCAAAGAACGAGAGAAAGGGAGGTGGAGGTGGAGAGAATAAGGTCAAGCGGGGTGCGGCGGAAAACATATATTTCCGCTGATAGCCGTTGATAAACGGCTCACAACGCCTCTCTTTCTGTCCCTCTCTCCCTTTTTCTCTCTCTCTCCTTCTGTGTCTGGCTCCTCTTTTCTTTATTTTGCTGAATTAACAATTAGTCTGAATTTTTGTTATTCAGCTTTGATTTAAATACTGAAAAAGATCAAACAAAACTCGGAAAGAAAGAGAGAAATTTCACTTTTGCCATGCACATTCCGTTATACATTTTGGGCTTGGTTTTTTTCGCCTTTTGCTTCACACACACGCACACACATCCACACAACACATACAAAGGCTGGCGCACTTTCTTTGACGACGACTGCGACGCCGGCAGCGGCGCCTTTTGGCGGCTTTTACAGTTTTTGTTTATTAAACAAAACGAAGAAAACCGAGAAATCCCATTGGAAAAACAATGAAAACCCCACATTCCCATCAATTACTTGTGATATATGTGTGTTTTTGCACTGCTAAAAAATTAAGAATATGCGTAATCACTTTTTATTTTTTGTTGTTGTAAATGCTTCTTCTCTTCTCTGGCGTACTTCGGGTTTTTGCGTGTCCGCTTTGGCTTGTTGCTTCCGTTTTATTCCGTTCCGTGTTTTGTTTTATCTGGTCAAATGTTGCACTGTTTGCACTGAACAAAAAAGACACGCGCCGGAGCTAGACAACAGTGTTTGGGAAAAAGTTTTTTTTGACTGGCTCTTCTTTTCTCGATTTTTCGCACTAAAAAACGACGAGGAATGCGAAATGCACGAACGCGAGATGGAAGTGATGCCGATTTGGCTTTTTGCCCGCTGAATCTGGTGGTTTTTTCTTATTCTACATTCTACGTTTTGGGGTCGAATTCTCTCTACATTCTACATTTTGGCGTCGAATTCTCTCTACATTCTACATTTCGACTGGAATCAAATTTAGCCATTTGCCCGTTAAATCTGGTGGTTTTTACAAGAACAGTTTTTGGGCAGCAGTCTGGCAACTTTGGTTGCTGAAACTCGCAGACTCTGGCAGCACTGTACGCTGATCGCTGTTCAATGGGGCAGCACTGTTCACCTTAGCTGTTTTAAAATCTAGCGATTTTAAATTTTGAAGCTCATCACTGAAGACTAAAAATGACTGCGTTTTGTGCTGAAAAATATATAGAAATTGTGACCAATCTGTGTGATGAGAAAGATAATATTTGCATATATTTTTATATCGACTTATTAAAACGTCTTTAAAAAAATTTTTTTAATACAATTAAATATGTAAATATATCAAAAAATTACAATGAACTACGGCGCTTTTTAATTTTCTTTAATTCCCTCTTGACTCTTCCGCTTTCGCGGCTCTGGGCACACCAAAACTAAAGCCGCGACCGCTCGAGACTCAAAAGTCTGGCAACGCCCGGGCTCGAGACTCGAAAGTCTGGCAGTGCTGGTTGTTCGTGAACGAAGTTTCTGGCAACGCTGGATGATCCATCGGGAACAGTGAGACCAAGTAGGCGAATTTTAAAAACATTTATGCTGTTATCGATATTATTGTTGGTAAAACGATACATCGATATTTCCAGATAATTAGCTGTTCACAATTCGTTTTTAGTAAAATTGATTTTAGCCACTGAGACCACATTTTAATTTATTGTTTGTTTTATTTCACACGAGACAATACAACATTCTATTATTAACATCCATTTATAAAGCCTGCATAAGGCTTAAAAGGTATTAAAAAGCTTTTTGTGGCTTTTAAAAGCTTTTAAACTTGGCTCTAAATAATGACGTTAACAAACAACGTATATAATAACATCAAACACGTAAAAAACGTAATCTCAAAAACGTAATAATGATTAGTTTTGTTTTATTGAAGTTATTTTTATTGGATTGGATAAATGGAACAATTTTATTATTTCAATTTGGGAAAATTTTCCGATTAAAAGCAAAAAACGATATTTAAAAGAAATCCCTAATATTACCATTAATTATTAAATTAGCAGAAACTTAGCCAAGACTTAACCCATTTGGAGAGAAATGAAATTAACCAACTGTGTAGCCATAACAATTAAAACAAATAAAGATCGATATAACATCTTATAAAATGTGAAAAAAGCAGTAAATATTGGAATTCAATAATAAATAAAAAATAAAATAAAAATTAACAACTAAATCATCTTTAGCGCCGACTCAAACCCAACAAAAAATACCGCCGTTACGTTAGCAGCCATAAATGTGCCTGTTATGCGCATTTTGGGTTCCGGCAGCACCGGCAAGATGGCGCCACTGCAATTTTGGCGAACACCAGCTGAGCGCATTTTTTAGCACATTTCTGCATGTGTGCGCGCGTGTTTGCGAGCGTATGCGTGTGTGTGTGTGTGTGTGTGCAAGCTATACGAGTGTTTGTGTGTTGGCTTCGCTGTGGCTAAAAGTGATTTTTTTTACTGTGACAAAATACAAGAAAAATGCGGAAATACGGCATTGAAAAACCGAAGTAAACATAATTACGGATTATGGGAATAGGCCCCTAGCCCTTGAGTGTCCGCTACGGCTGAAATATACCGGAAAACGTCTTCAAACTCGCAAAATTGCAAGTCCAAAAAAAAACTTAACCTCGCAGCGTTTTTGCAAAAAAGAAAAAAAAAAAAAAAGAAAAAGCGAAGTCGGCGAGTGTGAGCGAGATAGCGGTACTCAAGTGAAAAGTCCCTGTGAGTGTGTGCACGTGTGTG
The DNA here is from genome assembly GCA_008042575.1 of Drosophila watanabei. Classification (NCBI taxonomy): domain Eukaryota; kingdom Metazoa; phylum Arthropoda; class Insecta; order Diptera; family Drosophilidae; genus Drosophila; species Drosophila watanabei. Next base: position 54,005 of record VNJS01014916.1, read on the forward strand.
TGTGTGGGTGCTTTTATTGTATTGTTATTATTGTTGTAGTAATCGCTTTTCTTGAAACAACTTTTTTTTTTATTTTGCCCAACCGGCGATTGCCGCTCTCACTCGCACGCACAAGCACTACGAAAAATAAATAAATGCAAGCCAAAAAGAGAGGAAAAAGCAAAGGTAAAACGCAAAGCAAAGTCAAAAGCTAATAAATACCGGTGCAAAGACACAAAAAAAAAGCGCTACAAATTGTACGGACGATCTTGTCTGTGTGCGTATGTACTGCGTGTGTGCTTGTGTGTGTGCGTGTACGTGTGAGGGGCGCTTAGAGGCGTGGCTTTATAAATTTATTTATAACATATATATATCACAAACATACATACACACGTACATGTCTGTATAAACATCCAGTTAGTACTTCGAACTCGGCGGTTTCTTCTTCATTTTTATCAAGTCTCCGCTTTGATTGGCATTTTCTTCTTGCAAACGAGCAAAAAAAAAATCGCACTCCAATTGAATTCAAAGATGACGATCTCAAAGCGCAGCAAAAACAAAAAAAAAGGAAGATGGAAGCTAAAAATAAGGTTCAGGGGGGAAAAAAACAACTTATTGGGAATTCAACTGGAAAAATATTCCAATTCGGGAAGGGTCTTTTTAAGCAAATTATTATTATGCTAAAATAATGTGATAATTGTGCATTTGTATATATGTGTATATGTATGTTTGTATGTATTGATTTAAGTGTCTGTTTTGTTTTCAAGAAAACATTAACCCTTATGTTGTGTCATCGTTTGATCGCTTGTTAGTTTTTAAAATTGAATTATTTATTTTTAATTTTATAAATTTGATATTATAGATAACATAAGTTTTCCTAATTTTTGATTGTAGAATTTTTTTTAATTTAAATTGAATTTGTACATTTAACCCCTGAGCGTTAAAGTTAAAATCAAATAATTTGTTTGTAATTTAATTTCAAAATTTTTTATTATCATTATTAACTTAATTTGTAGTATTACCTCGAAACTAGCAAAAATCTTAAAAGTTTTATTTTACAAGCCATTGTGTTATTTTATGGCATTTCTTAATTGCTGCCACGATTTGATTATAGTTGTGTGTGGTTTTATTTTTGGTCATTTTTTGTTTGCTCTATAAAAAGAAACCAAATTTTTTGATAAGAAAAATGCCTTTCGATAAGACTTTATTGGCAGTACAGTGCGTATATAAAAATTGTCGGTAGTAATGTGCGAAAACAATTAGAAACAATTTTTTGTTGTTTTTTTTTTCAGATGAATTTCCCATTTTATTGCCATGGCTCTGACAAATCTTGTCGCCTTTGTTGCCGACAAGTGCTATTTATCTCAAAATCATAATGAAAAATTTTGAATAATTAAAAAAATAAAAATAATAAAAAATAAACTTTACAAAGAACACATAAAGTCGCAGAAGAAAAAAACAAACTGAGAAATCTCAATTGATAAAAACAATCGGACAAAAATTTATCGCAATGGATCAATTTCAAACGTCGCTAAATCCACGAAAACAGGAGCTTCTGGAGGCTCGTTTTATTGGAGTAAGGGTAAGTGCATAAAGTTAGACATAACTATCATTAAATATTTTAAAAATTCACTCAAAAACAAGTACAGTAAGATAAAGTAAGATATATTTCGTTTAATTGTTAAATATGTTATTACATTTTTAAGGAGTTAAAGTTTACAATTATAATTGTAACGATAATTATCGTTTAACGGATATTAGGAATTTGGTGATTGTTGGATCCTTAAAGATAGTCTTTATATGTCGAGGAAAGTTATGAAAGCGATCAAAATTATATTTTTGTGCTTTTAAAATAAATATTCCATAAAACAAAAAGAATATAACGTTTTGAAAGGAAATTATTGAAAATTTAGGCCAAGTTGGCAAGATCAAACTTTGCTTCCATTTGAGGTTTGATTAGATTATTTCGTAGTTTTAAGTTTTGTAATTTGCTTGATGAACTGACCATTTGCGGGCCACTAGAGGGTTAATAGAAAACAAGTCCTGCACTATGGAGCAGGCGTAGCAATATATAAATTATAATTTGCAATATTTTAATCATTTTACATTTATTTGTGTATTTTTTTTTATAAACAAGAACTTTTTGATGTTCTTTCTCTTTTAATTATATTGCCAAATTAAGCTTGAAATTGAGTTGAAATACAATAACATTAAAAGTGTTTTTTAGTGTAATGTAGTGTAGTGTAAATAAAAAAACTAATATTTCTGTCCTATGGTTAGTAGAGGTTTTTTCTAAATATAAACAAAATATGCAATAACTTAATCACCTAAAAATATGTTTAAAAAAACTATAAGATTTCTGGGTAATTAGTTCAAATTAACATTTGTTTTTCACTACTATTTTCACCGCAATACAGTCGTCACTGTTACGCATTACTGAGAGTCTTTTGAGTATTTTTCCCAGTGTAGGGCTTAATTGCACCACCACCGCAAACGCACACATGGCTCTCTTCTTAACGTTGATTTTGTCATCAACATCTCGTGACACACACTCACACACACACAATACAGTGGATACATAAATGCACAGAACTTGTAGTACATAAAAGTACATAAAGATTCAGTTCGCCTACATTGCCCACTTGCACCACCCACCTGAAATGCCTATACATTCCCAACCGTTCTTCGTCCTCCGCCTTGCACTGCCACCCACCTGCCACCCTTTTTCGCTTCCTCTCCCCCGCTTTCTTTCCTTTTACAGTGCGCTCTTGCTAGAATGAACAAGCGTAAGGTCGCGGCAATTTGCACTACAGTGAAAGATGAGAATAATTTATTTCTGCTTATTCTTAATGCCCAATTAATTGTTAATTTAAGTTTAAAACCAGGGTTTTTAGTTTTTGGTTTAGTTAGGTCTCGTTCTGTTTTAAAACTAAAGGTATTAAAAAAAAATTAATAGGAGACTGTTGACTAATTTCGGGTGCTCCCTGTAACTTTTTTTTTCGGGTGGGTGGCTGGCTCAATTCTCTTTGCATTTGCCACGTCCTCCTCTCTCTCTCTCTCTCCCAGTGCCTGCGTGTGTAATGGAATGAAAGTACAAATAAAAGAACAGCTGATAAGCAACGACGTCAGTGACAGGAGAATTTTGGGGAGCCAGAGGGAGCAAAAAGAGAGAGAGGAGCAAAAGAAACGTTAATCTAGCAAAGATAGCAGAATTGTGGCTAACAAAAAGAGTACCAAAAAGGTACAAATAAAATGTAAATTAGCAAAACAAACATTATGTTGTTTTTAATTTAAAAATAAATATTTTAAAGAAAAGCTCACAAGTATTTTATATATTAATAAAAACACAAAGACAATCAAAAACGAATTTTATGCAGAGACTAAAATATTTATGAAATATTTTGAATAACAATTCCACGGTGCCTGGATGTTGTTTTCCAAATGTGATTATCATTTCACTGTTAGCTTCAGATGGCCGGCTCTGCTCTCTTCTTCGCTCTGCTAACTCCATGTTACTTCGATTTCTGGGCGCCTCATACAAGCGTTTAAAAATTGTTTCACTCAATTTGCACGCAATCCAATGCGAATTACTGGCCAAATATAGGTCCAGTAGTTCCCACATCCACAGCTCTCTCTCTTGACACCCTGCTTTTCTTTTCTTCGAGATGCCCGAGTCGTAAAATCCAGCAATTCCGCTGGGATGTACCTACATAACATCGCTCTGCACTTATTACACATCTCTTGCATGTGGCGTAACATTTAATTGGCCTCCTGTCAACAGCGACGTCGGCTTTGCGTCGGCAGCGGATAACAGCGGGTAAACAGGGAGCGAAAAGCTAAAAAAATACAGCAACAGCAGCCGGCTCTCTCTTCATTTCTTTTTCTCTCTCTCTCTCTCTCTCTCTCGTTCCATCATCTCTGACTTGTCGCTCCCCGCGCGGTCTGTTAATGTGGTCGTAGGTCGGCTCTGGAATGTTAAGCTTTTTTTACAGCAAAAAATGCAGTTCTATAAAAATACAAATAAAACATTGAAGTATTTTGAAATTATTTATATTTAAATTAAAATTCAATTATTGAAAATGTGTTATTTATTCTAAAAGTTATAGAGAGCATAAGCAATATAACAATATCTGGCAAACCATAAAAATATCTTTGAATTTGAACATTGAATCGCTATTAAAATAAATAAAAGTAATTATGTAAAGCTTTTTAATCTATTAATATTATTAGAGTCGCTTTATCGTCTCACTGTAAAGATTTACGGACAGAAAACTTGGGTTTATACTGTTCATTTTTACATGAACCTGGTAACCCTGTCAAATCTTTTTCGACGAAGAAGAAAAGGCATTCAAGTTTTTTTTGTTCTTCTTAGAGTGCGTTGTGCAGCACATTTCCGTGTTTAACAGCACTCTGTGCAAATTATGTTAAAGAACTTTTATTTTAACATCAACTTTTATTTAGAACTGTCATAATATTCATCAGATAATAATCAAGATTTGAGAAAAAATCAGCACAGACAATTCAATTATGCAAAATTTGTGCCTACCTTAATTTAATTCGCATCAAAATTTTCCACTTTACTTACTAAAGCTCTCATTTTGACATTGTGTTGCCACATATTCAAATGTTTGTGGTTAAGGTTACATTACACAGATTAACAGCATTTTAGAACAGAGAACTGGAATGTACTTTTTCGAAGGACTTTTATGTCCTGAACTCGAATCCGATCTTAAAAAAATTCCTATACTTCAGGTTTTAGAAATGTTTTAACTTAATAGTTCAAAAATTGTTCTTTAGGACCCTTATTGACGTTGCAAACATCTCAAATGTACCCAAAAACTGCATATTTTTCACTTCTAAGTTGAAATATATCGACGTATACCTGACGTCATGGACATTTTTTTGAGGATTCAAATTTAGTGAATCTTGAATTGTACAAAGCTGGAAGTCGAAGCTTAAGCTAAACCAATTCTGAGCCCACCGGCCCGATTTTATAAATTTTCCCCCAAAAATTCCAATAGATAATATTAACAAATTAGAAAGTAATAAATAATTAATTATTTTATTTAAAAAGAACTGCAAAAATTAATTTAAGCCGAATAAATTCAAAAAACGAATATTCTATTTATAAAAAAGATGCGTTTCAAGCTGTGATTAATATTCATTTGAGTTTTTTATTTTAAATCGATTCTGAGAATTTGTATCGATGTATCGCTAAGGTGTTATTAAACTGTTTATCGTAAACAATGCATCATTAACGTAATAAAAAAATCAAATTACATTTAACCTAATCTTGATAACTATAACAAAATCATAACAACAACTATTTAAAGGAAATATTTATTAAATATGTTTAATTTTGTTTTATTTATATGTTCAAACAATATTTGAGAATGTTAAAAAATTGTTAATTTACTTGTATTTATCTTTATACAAAGGGTTATTTTTCAATACTTACAAATAATATACAAGTCAGATTTCTAAAAACTTGAAGGCGTCCAATTAAAATTTAAGGAAAAAATGTAAAAAAAAACCACTTGTTAGTAATTTTTTAAATTAATGTTTATATTTATGATATACTTTTTCAATCCGACGGAACTTTATGCTACTTGTAATAGAAAGAAGTCTTATTGTAGGGACATTCTTCTAAATAGTTTAAAAAGTGAGACTAGGTCGGACTTTGGCTACATTTAATACTTTTACACATTTTAGGGCCTAACTAACTCCTTTGCTCTGCATTGCAAGCTTCTGATTAAAATTATAAGAGGTATAAAATTAAAATGCAAAATAAAATAACAACTTCGTCCCGCAGCATCCATTCAATGGCGCTGCCACCGTCGACTTTGCAGTTGCCGCCGCCGCAGTCGACGCAGACAGCGCGCAGCAGCAGCAGACGAAGCTGCGTTTTTGGCGACGTTCGCCGGCAGTTGTAAACGGTTCGTTGTTGGACTTCGTTGTTCGTTGTCGTCCTTGTTTTTGCCTCCGATATTTCGCCGCAACAACAATAAGCTGGCGGAGGGGGAGGAGGAGAAGGTGAAAAAGTAGTAGGAGAAAAGGAGACGTAGGAAAAGAATAACGACAACAAGCAGCACCAGCAGCAGCAGCAGCAGCAGCAGTGGCAGTGGCAGCGCTCTGTCGACGTCAGCAGAGGGCAGCGGAGAGAACTTGCTGAAAGCGTGGAAGGAAAGCATAGAAAGAAGTACATAAGAAATCCAGAAAAATTCACACAAAAAGAGAGAGAAGGAGGAGGAGGAGGAGGAGGAGATATAGGCGAAAGAGTGGAGATAGAGCGAAGCCGGAAAATCGGTTTTCCAGCCAAGGTTTTTCCACACTTCAATGGCGTTTCAGTTTCCGTTGGCGTTGCACATTCGCGGTTTGCGTCGCTGTCGCCGCTGTTGTTGTCATCGTTATCGTTATCGTTATCGCTGCTCCCACTGTTGTTGTCATTGGCGCGACTGAGAAGGAGAAAAGAGACTGAAGAAGGATGAAGCAGGAAGAGGGAGTGAGAGAGAGTGAGAGAAAAAGCCAAGGAAACAGATGTGCAAGAAAAATGCATTTGTCTCTCCGTTTTTTGTGAGCATTTTTTTGCAGTGCAATGTTTAAAGTGTGTTTTAAAAATAATAAATTTGCCAAAATTACAATTTACATTATAAACCAAAAAATTAGTAAAACAGTTTTAACAAAACTAAATAAAAGCTAAGCAAACAAAATAATAAAAGACAGAGAAAAAAACAAACAAATATAAAAGCAAAAGCACAAAGGAAAACGAAAATCAACGCCAGTGAAAGAGCAAAGAAAGAGGAGAGAGCGGCAACGAGAGAAAGAGAGAATCCATCGAGATGCCCGTGGTAAAACAGCGGAAAATGAGCCGCTTTAAGGTTAGTCCCTAAAACCAAAATAAGAGGAGAAAAAAGAGATTTGCGAAAAAAAATGTCGGAAAATTTTTAGAAAAATAAGTTCGTGAAAATGCCTAGGGAATGTGAGTAAAGGAGGTGTGGCAGGTCAGGCCACTAAAATGATAGCAGGATATCATGTTCAAGTGTGAAAAACACACATTTTACCATGACAAAACCAAAATTTATTCACATCTAAGGTTCAGTAAATATTTTGCGAAATCTATTATGATTTCAGTTCAACAGCCATCTCAATGACAAAAGGATCAATTTCATATATAAATTATACAGTATACAGTATTGATAAATAATAGTAATATAATTGTAATTAAATAGAATATAAATGCTCTTTAGCTTTTTACACGTCTCTTCGTTCTCAATCTTTGACCAGAGTTAAAGATCGCAGAGCCCCCATCTTTTTTTTATCGATTAACTATCGATACTCACTTTTTACTTTTATTATAATTGAGTATTTACAAAGCAGTTGCATTATAATATCAAATATAGTAATGTGATGTTCCTACAAATATTTATTAATTATTGAAGCTCTAACATACCCACAAACTGTTTATTATATTTAAACAAAATTGTATGTAAATTAAGCTTATTGCAAACAATATGAAAAAAACTAAGAGATGTTAGAAGAGCGACTGAAAAACAAATTTCTTTTTTACCTAGCTTCCTTTTCTTCAGCTTCTTTTCCTTTTTCTTAGTTGGCCACTTATTTCTTGGACAACAAAACACAAAAAAAAATCAAATACAACACAAAAAACTAGTAGTTGAAAAAAACGGGGAAAAAAATATTCGCAAGTTCAATGAACTTGCCATGAAAATTATACGCCGCCAAGCTTACGACGACAGAAGAAAACACAGGAGAAGAGACGGGAAGTAGGCAAAGATAGGGAGACAGAGGGGCGGACACGAAGTAAAGAGGCAGAGCACAAAAAAAAAAAAAAAAAACTAGTCGCTGCATAGATTTTGCGACCTGACCTAAAATGCAAAAGGTTTTTTCTCTCTCTCTTCTCAAATGACTGTTACTTAACAGTCGAACAACAGACGCTGTAAAGACGAGCAGAAAATGGAAAGGAAAGGAGACGGTGAAAGAGAAAAATTGAGAGGGGAGCAATATGCAAATGGAGTAAAAAGAGTGTGAAGGAAATTAGGAGAAAAATAATATTCTTTTCACCTAAATAAGAAGGCAAGAAACTTGGACTTGATTAATAAAGTTAGTGTAAATATTGGCAATTCAAAAATAAAAATCTATATTTTCCATCTTTTTAGCCACCAGTACCTCAGTGCTATTTCGGAACGGTCCGGATCCAAGCACAATATCATATAGCAATCGTTAGAAAATCGAGTCATTGTTAGAAAAAAGAACATGTCTTCATCTACTTTGAGATATGGGAATTTTGTAATATTTCACAATTTCGATTTTAACTTAATGAAAATCGGACGACTATATCATAAAGCTGCCATGGGAACTATCGCAACATAGAAGAAAATGCTAAACTGTAATCGTAAAACGACATTTCTTTATAGTTTTTCCATTAATATATTTTATTCCTAATATCATAGATATGGATATAGTATTAATATTCTAATTGCAATCTCCAAGGGTATACAAACTTCGGCATGCCGAAGTTAGCTTGTTTTCTTATTTAATTTTTACTATTTTTCACACACCATTAAGAAACCAAATAACTTCAAGTAAAAAAATTAAATTTAGTTAAATTTTCCAGAAAATCACATTTTAAGTTTTATTTTAGTGATAAAAAATACATTTATCTGAAATAAAAACAATTGTAGAATCAAAAAAATTTTACATATAAACAAACACATGATATTATAATGAAACTGCACTGAATAGCTTGTTATAAAATATTTAACAAATTATGTATCCATGGAATTAAATCGGGAATATGGGATCTCTACTTCTGTCCCGAGATTAGGACCGAAAAGACGTGTATATTTGATCCGAAAAAAAGATATAAAAAGCAGAAGTGCATATAAACTGTTTATAATTTGTTACTTTATTAGTACATATTTATGCCACAAACAATTATTATTTTGCCAAAAAGCAAAATGCTTTAAATTGCTGTAAAAGTTGTAGCGATAAATATGAAATTAATATTTTTGACGTTTGCGAGGATATGGTAATTTTAGTCTTGGTCACAATAATTGTAAATTAAAGTTAATTTTCTAATTTTTTCTAATTTTTCACAACATTTTGAATTTTCATTTTTGCCTGCAACCGACCCATTTCGTAAAATGTAATCAGGGAGAAATGTCTTTTAAAAAAAATATGTGTAACCAAATGAAATTTGTTTTATGAGCTTTTCGTGGCTAAAAGTGGGAATGTATCCTAGGAAGGGGATAGGGGCTGAAGTTTGCCTAAGGGGGTTTTCGTGGTACTTTGCGCCGGGGGGGAGGAGGGGGTCTTAGGCTTTTGATGCCCACAAAAGGGCGACGACAACTGCGGCACACTGGCGCCCCCTGGAGAACAAAAGGTTACAGTGAAGTTTGCCAAAGACAAAAAGGATTCTTATTTATTTATTTGAATTTAATTCATATTTTTTTAGCTTGACAATTGGCTTGAACTTTTAGTTAATTTTTTTTAATTTTTTAACTAAGAAAGTTAGGTCAAATGTGTTATGTTTTACAAATTTTTTGATGAATTATTAGTTTTTATTTATTTCTTTATTTTTGTAAAGATTAATAATTTGCTTAAAACAAAAGCTAATTTATGATTTAAAAGCTGTAGTTCTTAAAACTTACATAAATGAGTTATGTTTTTCAAATCTTTTATTGAATTATTAAAACAAAGAAATTGGATATTTTTAAGTTTGGCAAATTTTTGTAACCTTTTTTAAATCCTTTTTTTTATTTTAAATAATTAAGGTGTAAAAGTTCTTATAGCAATAAATAGGATAGACTTCCAATAATTTCCAAATAATACTAAGGCTTGATTGTTATTATTTCCTTGTAGTGGAGGTCTCACTGTACTTACATGTGTATGTATTTTTTTTCGATGCTTTTTCTCGGCTTATTTTACTTATTCCCCGTTATTTTTTTTTTCTTGTCTTGCTGATACAAAAGAGATACGATGGAGGTATGGTAGTCTTTTTTTCGTCGGGGGTGGGCATCAGGGGGGTGCTGTGGGGTGGTTGCTGAGGGGGGTGGCTTTTTCGTAGGTGCCGCCATCTGTCGCATTTTGTATGAGTTGACATCGCAACGGATATGGAATTTTTCAATATTTACAGTTGACGTTGCTGCTATTGTTGTTGTTGTTGTTGTTAATGTATGCAACTCACACACACACTGACACACACATACATATACATATATATGGGGATACATTTTTGGGAGGGGCAAAAGCTTCAGTTTGCCGCTCCTTCCAACCCTTCCTCAGCATATTTGAAGGCCCCCACACCCCCGCTTTTTCCACGGCCCCTTGAGAGTCGCCTCTTTTCGTGCTTATGTAAGCATTTTCAGCATGTTTCGCTTTTATATACTACTTCGGGTGGGCGTTAGCTGCAGAGGGGGGTGGTGGGTGGTGGGTGGTGGGCCTGGAGGGGCTCACACGCATTGCTAAAACCCACTGCCATCTCCGCCCACTTGTGCCCTAGCCCGCCCGTGTATGACCATGCCTTTCCCTATTTTTCCACTTTTCCAGCGCCAGATTTTTGTTATCCTTCGCCGCCTCCTCCTCCTCATTTTTGCCGCCGCCACTTCCTTTGCCTTTGCTCTCTCTGTTTTCCCTTTTTTGTTGCTTTTTTGCTTTTATATATTTTTGTAATTTATTTAACGCACACAAGGGAATTACATTTTTCAACCGCAAGGTGGCGCAGTGGTGGTGTCCTTTTGGGTCGTGAAAATGCAACAATTTGTTTGGTGATTTGTAAAAAGTCTTTGGAGAAGCTAAAATCAAGGTGCATCTTGTTTATTTTTTGGCAATTTTTTATTTGAATCTTTTAGTTTAAAAATATCTGAGGAGATGGGAGAGTGCAATTGCTTTAATAATATAAATATCTATTAAAGAGACATTAAGTATACGCCCCGTAAACTGAATGCAATTGAAATACTTTTAAATTTACTCTTTAATATTTAGCTTAAATAATTTAAATATAAATGCAAATAACTTATGGTTAAATGTGTCTTTATAAAGACTATTTTCTCATTTTTAAGCTCTCTTAAAATTAATCAATAAAATTTAAAAATAACTTATATAAATAACAAGAAATAACAATTTATGTTTAATTTTTTATAGCCTCCATTTATAATTTAATTTATAGTTAATTGCCATAATGATCAAATCATAGAGCAGAGAGAGAGGGGAGCGGGAATGAAATGGATGTATTTGCCACGAGATTAGGAGCGACCTGCTATAATTTGATGTATATTATATATATATAAACCTGGTCGCTGACATATACATAAGCCAGAACTAATATCATATGCGTTAAGTATATGCAGCTCAACTTACACACATACACACTATACACATACACACATATACCTCATACACACACATATCGACTTACGCACACAGTAGTGCGGCTTTTGTATAATGAGAATTGTTGGCCAGCGCATTATACATATTTATATAATTGCATTTTGTTTGCTTATAAAGGATGTACACACCCACCTACGCGTGTGTGCAGAAGCACACGCACACACACATACACACACCGACACCCGCACAAATTTATAATAAGGGGCGAGGGGCGATTAATAAATTAATTTATTTAAACATTTTTTAATACCCTTGCAGGGTTTTATGATTTTAGTCAGAAGTTTGCAATGCAGTGAAGGAGGCATTTCCGAATATATAAAGTATATAATATTCTTGATCAGCAGCAACAGCCGAGTCGATCTAGACATGTCCGTCTGTCTGTTCGTTTCTATGCAAAGAAGTCACTAGTTTTGAAGCTATATGAATGAAACTTTGCAGGTAGTCTTCTATATACTCTCACTACTACATAAGTCGGAACGAGCCGGATCGGTCAACTATATCATATAGCTGCCATACAAACGATCCGTAAATTTGTTGAAAAAAAATATAACTTCACTGTTTTTTAACATATCTTGATCAACTTTTGGTTATAAGCTTTATATAATTTTTGAGATTTAATTTAAAAAAAATCGGAATACTATATTATATAGGTGCCATAAAAACTATCGGTAAATTTGGAGGAAAACGTCAAATTCTACAAGTAAAAATTAAAAAAAAAAAATGTCAACCTGTAAAAATAATATGAATATGAAAGTAATGCATTATTTTATAAGATATGTATAGTATTATTGATCCCATTGTAATCTGCAAGAGTAAACAAACTTCGGCGTGACGAAGTTAGCTTCCTTTCTTGATTTTTTTCATATTAATCAAAAATCGTGATATTTATATAAATTTTGAAGCTTATACTGAAATATAGTGCAAAATTCTATTCAAATATATGTAAATTACATAAGTTTAAGTGGTTAAAACTTAAAGTTTTTACATTAATGTTGAATAAACTCATCTTTGTAATATGCAAAAATTTATCCAAAAGTATAATTTGTATTCTCAAGTACCTCCCCCAAACCCCTGAAACCATTAAGTCTGCCCTCGCTGCCGTCGCCGCCTGTCACCCATTCTGTGTGTGTGTGTAACTCCAGTGCTCCCTTCAAATGTTTGCCCAACATTTTGGCAGTCATAAAACCCACATGGACACAGATATGCACATATTCAGAGCACGGAGATTGCGATTCGCATGGATTTGGCAATTGAAAATTAGCGGATTAGAACAAACCCCCTGCCCCAGTTGGGAGTTTTGGTTTCGTGGCGGTTTTCTGGGGTATTTATTGCAAAATGGTTATCAATTGTTATGCAGGAATTTTCGGGAGCATATGTAAGTATGACACTTACTAGCCAAGAGGGCTCTTCTAACTGTCTTCTACAAGACAATGTCGAAATGTCCTGCAAGGGATGTATACACAAATATTGAAGTGTTGTTAAATATAAATGTAAATTATATTTCTAAAAAGAGGTTCTATTGATATCATAACTTTCTATATAAGTTTCGTTTAAGCCGGATTATTTATATTTATTGTTTTTAATTAAATAAGTTGTAAACTTTGTGTGACTTGTTTATTTAAAAAAATCATACTAATGTTTTTTCATCTTTCTTCATTTTACGCCAAATATATAATATTTTTTCTTTCTCAATCTTTAATCAGAAGTAGAGATCGTTGATCCACTCTTTTATTCTATCGATTAACTTTCGATATATCCTTTTTAATAATTTTATTATTGACTATTCACACTAGAGCTGGAAATAAACCGATTTTCAGTGAATCGATTTTTTCTAAATAAATAAATCGATTTTTAGTGAATCTATTTTTTTCTAACAAATTCAAGAAATAAATCGATTAAAATCGAAAATACTTTCCATACAAAACTTGGTGTTTTTTAGGTCTAAAAATTTAAATCTTTATCAAAGATTCGTATTCTTTACATTTTATCTATGGAATAAAATAATAACTTTGTATTACTTATATATATTTTTTTTTTCTAATTACGCGATACTTTAAAATAAATGTTCTGTTTATCGTTTCCATGTCGCTTTTAAGGAAGTGTTAACATTTTTTCGATTAAATCAATTCTGTAAATTAAAATCGAGATTTCGCATAATTGGATAAAATCGATTAATTAATTATATAATCGATTTTATTTCTAGCTCTTATTTACACTACAGTTGTACTATAATATTAATATTATTATTACCATGTTCCATGTGGTGTTTCTACTATAATATTTTTTTATATGCTACCATAATTCTACCAATTTTATTACTATAATAACCTTTTTCTCTTTCCTATCTTTAAGACAAATTTCATTTTTTCATAGCATACTTTTCGTCACAATTCACATTTTCATAGCATACTTTTAGACACAATTCCTAATGGATTTCAAATCGATTGCCCTGATTTCTAGGCAGTTTCCATTCGATGTTTGAATATTTTTAGAATTCAGCTTCAACTCACGCGCTCATCTCCAACAACTGGGAAAGCCCAGCCACATGTGTGTGTGTGTGTGTGTGTGTTGTGTCCCGTGTCCTTGTGTGTGTGTTTTGGGCGCATGGTTGAGTGGGGTGGTGGTGGGGCAGGGTTGGGCTGGGCGATTTGGTTCGGTTCTGTGGTTGGGTGGTTTAGTGGCTCGCTCGGTGGCTTTAGTTCGCATCGCCAACTGCTGCTGCTGCTGCTGCATGGCAACGCACCGCTCGACGCATTTCGGGCGGATGCCTTCAGTGGCATCGGCAACGGCATCGGCATCGGAATCAGCACCCAGAATCACTTCGCCGCCGTTAGTTAGTTTGAAGCCCAGAACTTTGCTTAGAGGGGGACGGGGATGATGGGGATGGTGTGTCGGCGTGGTTGGGTGTGTGGATAGGTGGGGTCCAGCGCATTTTCCAGCTTCACCCGGCACTTTGCACATAGTTATAAGGCCCCCCGATTTTACCCCCGGATTTGCTCTCTCATATCGCGGCTACAGATGCAGATACAGGCAACAGCAGCAGCAGCAACAGCTACGGATATAGATACAGACTCAGCTACAGATGCAGATGCGGATGCGGATGCAGAGATGCAGATAGCAAAATACATATGTATCTGGTATCTGGTCTCGGGTACATAGCACATCTATGCCTCTGTTTGTGTATGCACTCGCCGGGGTCCGTCCGGGTCGGAGTCGGAGCCGGATCCGGGTACCTCCCTCCCCCTCTCCATGTATCGGGCTCAAGTGCTCAGCTCCTTTTCTGGTTCTTCCGCCTGAATCGCATTTCCTTCTTTCACTTTTTCCAGCGACAAGCTTTCCCTTATTTTCGCTATTCGCCTTTTTCTTGAAGCACACTTATTTGGGGAGGAGTGTTTGTGTGTAAAAAATACTGAAATACACAAATGATGATATAAAATGGGCTTAAAGATTGCACGGTCACACTTTCGGGCTTTCTGCTATGTTTCCACCAAAGTAGAATAATGTAATCCATTGTTAATTTATCCTGGAATGACCCATATGACGGACGTTTTTCCTAAAGAACGCTAAAGACTTGTAAATATTAATTTTGTATCAGTCATTAAGTAAATTATAATGAACTTTTCAAAAATATTTTCCATATTAAAAACAAAAGTGTGAGAAGTACTACACTGGAAAAAGGCACTGTAATGGTTAACAAGATTTCAAAATCAAAAAGTATAATATCATTATAATCTGAATAACTGAGGCTATGGCAAGAACAAGGATATTTTAAAATTGTACAAGAATTCGGTCGAAAAGAAGTCAGGTTTAAAAAATTATTAAAGGTATTGTAATAATAATAATAATAATAATAAATAATAACATAATATTTGGGCCCTTTTTTTTGTTTAGTTTTGCATTAACAATATTTACTGATATAAGAGTTGGAAAGAATGTCTCAAATCCAAATATCTCTCCAAATATAGTTTGTTTGCAGTCTACACAAAATCATCCGAAGAAAAAAAATAAAAAAATAAATTAGTTAAAGAATAAATATTCCAAGTAAATCACGTAGAGTTTTTTCGACTTTATTTAATTTATTTTTATTAATTTTTTTTTGTTTTATCAAAATTTAAAGTCAAAACTGATTATTAACTAAAATGTTTGTGACTTTGGTAAATAAAAAGAATAATTAAAATGTAAAGTATAGAAAAATTGAAATGAATACCTGTAGAATAAGATAATGAATTTTATGTGCCAAATTTCAGTTATAATTTAGGCCGACTTGCAAAATTAGACTTTTCAGGAGATACTCTTACCGTCTATCCATAATTTCGTCTATTGAGCCATGATTGTCGTAAAACTTTTAGACAATATCCCAAAGACATTTGCTTTTTATTATAAAAACTAACCAAAAAAAACAAGATTTTAAATATAAACAAGATTTAAAATCTAGTTTTTAGTTTGTTTTTATAATAAATAGAAAATGTCTTAGGGACACCATTAGCCTAATATTAATTGAGGATTGTATGTTTACCTGTCCACCACATTCACGAGATTTGTTGTTACAGTTGGTCATTGCCCGCTTGTGTTGCGTTGGACAGTTTTCGGTTGCCACAGAAGCATGAGCAGCAGCAACATTAGCAACAGCAACATCAGCAACAGCAACATTAAGAAATAAAGGGGGAGAGCTACAGTTGCATGAGATCGACTTTGAGATACTCTGGCTATAATAGTATATGTATCTTTTATCATTTTTCCGCCAGAAATTAGCCAAGCAGTCTTGATCAGCATCAGCAGGGGAGTCAATCTAGCTACGGTTTATCCTTCTAAGCCAGGTTGTGCCTCTTAACTTTAAAAAAATATCCAGATCTATATATTATTAAAACCTGATGCAATTTCAGCGACAGCGACAGCAGAAACTACGAAAGCAATACGAAAACTAGGAAGAAGCTAAATAGCTAGAATAATACGAGCTACAGTAGCTGCAGCAGCAGCAACATGAGGATCAGAAGCTGCAACATCAGCAGCAGCAGTTGCAGCATCAGCAGCAGGAACAAAAGCGGCAGCAGCAACAGTACGGACTTGAATTGCACACTTTACATTGCGATTTTCCACATCTCCAGTGGTCTGCTGCTATGCTGCGACTGAGACTACGGAGACGACGACAACGTCATTGCTGCTGCTGCTGTTGCTGTTGCTGTTGCTGCTGCTGCAGCTAGCTGCTGTCTGGTTGTCTGTCCGCTGTTGTTGTTGTTGTTACTGGTGCTGGTGCCTAGGTTCACATTCTCATTACAGTTCATTCACCCAAAAGATACGGCTTTATGTATCTATTAGTTATGTATGTGCCTCCTCAGCCTTCAGTTGAGTTAAGCTCGTTGTTGTTGTTGCTGCTGCTACGGCTGCGGCTGCTGCTGTTGCTGTCGATGGGGCAAGCAAGCTGCAGCAGCACACAGCCTCCGCCTGCAGTTTCAACCAAGTTTTGATTTGTGTTTTGTTGTAGATACTATGCACACACACACTCATAGCACGGGGCAGCAGCCACAAATGCAGATACAGATACAGATACAGATACATTCCTTTTGACCATCTGTCGTCGTCGTCATCTATCTCACCTCCCTCCAATTCTCATTCCCTTTCCCAAAGTCCAACCCAAGTCCAAGTCTTGCAAAAGCTTAAGCAAAAAAGAAAAATACAACAAAAATTTACTTGGTTTTCCACTTTCAGCTACGTATTTGGTATGTAATATTGGCTTGGCTCTAGCTTTTGGCTGCCTTTTCTATGATTATCAATAATGGAAATGTATCCCTTTCGTCACTTGAGACGAGAAGCAAGTGTCAAACGGCCTTCAAGTCTCACCAGATGAAAGTTAAGAGTCTAAACAAGTCTGAGCAAGTCTGTACAAGTCTAGTCGAATCTAGTCTTGTCTGTTTCTTGGCAGGGTTGGGCATCAAACTTCACGGTTTGAGCCAGACAAGAAAAGCAAGCCTGAAAGTCGCACAAAAGTTTCAATTTGTGATATAAAAGTATAACTTTAAACTTGTCGGTCTTTATAATATTGAATATATAGAAGATAAATATATAAAAAATAAATTTATAAAATATATAGAATATAAATATATAGATTATAAATACTTATGTATAATATAAATATTTTTTTATTTATTTATTACTAAAGATAGAGTAGTTTACAAAGCTAGACTAACTTAGTTGGTAGAGCGCTGGCAACATATATAAATATAAATAATAAAATATAAATATTATAAATATAAATATATAAGGAATATGCTTTTTGTAATTTGTTTTCTTATTCCCAAAGACCCTTCTTTTTCCAAGCTGTTTAAAACATAATAAAACATATTACTTAAATAATTCTTCAAAATCGAAAAACACCAACTTGTTGAAAATTAAGTTACAATTTATTCATATACATATTTACTTATATAATTATATTTATTATTAGGTTATTGGGTGAATATTACAATTATTGATTAAATATAGTGATATTAATATAAAATATCCTTTTATTATAATTATTTTATGTGCAAATATATTCATAAATTCATAATCATTCATATTTTTAGTTAAAACTAATGAAATATTGTATTTTAATCTAAATGATTTCACATTTCCTTAAGTATTTCTTCTTATACCTTTGCAAGAAATTCAATTCGACTTTCCTTTTGTTTTCCAGGTGAGTTTGCCGTGCTTTACTATCAAAATATGAAATAGAAATGATGTTTTTTAATATCTACAATTGGGTAAGATTCGATTTTAAATATAACAAAAATTACCGGTGGAAATCAGGATTTTGACCGTAATTTTCTGCTTTTTCTGCGAGTATCTGTCTGTATGCCGCGAGTTTTTTTTTTTTTGCTTGAAAGCTTCGCGAAATAGGTCTTTTTTTTTTGGCTAAAATTTGCGAAAATGGGAAAAATCGGCGAGAGAATACAGGAAGAGCTGTGCTCTCCTAGCATTCGGTGGTGGAAGGGGGGGTGAGGTGCAGCTCTTCGCTTTTCGCCATATTCCACCTTCTCACTGTTCATGGCGGGCTTAGTTTTCCAATGTGCAACATGCAGCAGTGGCAGCATCTCTCTCTCTCTCTCTCTCCTAGCTCTCTAGCGAGAGCGACGCGGAGGAGGTGGAAGCTGTGGGGACTGCCATTTCCAGTGTGTATTTAGCAAAATGTTTTGTTGCTGTTGTAGCTTAGTTTTCCCACACTTCCAGGCAACTGCGACAGCATCGGCAACAACCTGCAGCAGCAGCAGCAGCAGCCGCCTGCAACCTGCAACAACACAAGGCTGAAAACTCAACACAGAGCTTTTGGGAACAGCCTCAGTTTTGTTTCTATTACCTCCACGCACATACGACAGCTCCAGCTCCAGCCCCCCCTCGCTGACCCCTTGCAAATTTGCCCGAAAACCCGGAACCCGAAAACCGAAAGCCTCCTCTCAAAGTCCCCCCTCGGAAACCCCGCCGCCCGTTGAGTTTTCCCTCCCCTCCTCCTTTCCCCTTATTGTTAGCCAAATGCAACCAACAGTCATGATGACGGAATGCCTTGCCCTAAACACAAACACAAAACCCAAAGCCACCCTTTAAAAACAACCCCTCGCCTCCCCCCCCTTGACCCAAAACCCTC
>VNJS01014917.1:0-14078 GCA_008042575.1 Drosophila watanabei
GCCAAAAATTTTGGCTTAAAAGAATAGTATTTCACTAAGAAAACTTTAAATGAAGGGAGAGCGATGTAAAGCGCGTCTAACTCAGAAGCTTGCGAAAGCAATGTGATCTATGGACTTCATCTTATTTGAAATCATCGGATATTTTTTGAACAACTCCTTAAACTAGGCATTTATAGCTATAACAATATGTGCCTAACTATTGTCATAAAATAGATATAGTGACGACAGCTCTGAAGCAAGTTCGAATCAAATTAGCTTAGTAAACAACAAGAAAGGAAGCTAACTTCGGCACGCCGAAGTTGGTATACCCTTGCAGATATCAATTGTATAAACTCTAATCTATCCCAATATAATAAAATATGAACTACTGTCGTATTCATACAATTTTAACAGTTTTACATTTTTTTTTTAAATTTTTTCGCACTTTTACATGTCAAGTAAAATGTAATTTTTCTCCACGTTTACCGATCGTTTGTATAGCAGCTATATGATATAGTCGTACGATTCTTATGAAATTCTGAAAAAATAAGAAATTATGTTGAAAACTGACAAAGTTATAATTTTTTCATAAAATTTTACGACCGTTCCTATGGCAGCTATATGATATAGTAGTCCGATTTCTATAAAATTAAATCTGAAAATCTAGAGTAATATATATAGCTTATAACCGAGAGTTGATCAAGATATGTTAAAAAACAGTCAAGTTATAATTTTTTTCAACAAATTTAAGGATCGGTTGTATGGCAGCTATATGATATAGTTGACCGATCCGGCTCGTTCCGACTTATGTACGAGTGAGAGTATATAGAAGACTATCGACAAAGTTTCATTCAGATAGCTTTAAAACTGAGGGACAGACAGACGGACAGACGGACAAACGGATAGACGGACATGGCTAGATCGACTCGGCTGTTGGTGCTGATCAAGAATATATAGGGTCGGAGATAACTCCTTCACTGCGTTGCAAACTTCTGACTGAAATTATAATACCCTGCAAGGGTATAAAAATGCAGTTAATATTTTTTAGAAAAATAGATTTTTTTATTTTTCTTAAAATGAATTCTACAAATTGAAAGCTTTGGCTTTAATTAATTAGTTATTTCAATTAACTCGCTGATCAATTAACCTCAATATAACATTTTATTTTTAGTTATTCGAATTATAAGTCAATTACAGGTTGAACCTGAAGCTACCACATAAAACCATAATTCGATATAAAAAAACCTTATCTTGAAGTATTTACAAAAAACTAGCGACCTGCCCCGACTCCGCACGGGAAAAAATTTAACTAAAACACAAATCTTTTTCTTAGAACTCTGCTCGGTATAAATAAGTGTGCCGTTAGGAAAACAAAAATCTTTTCACTAATAATGGCGACTAATAGTGACTCTCAGGCTTTGAGAATCACCCTGTGAATCAACTGAGGTTATATGTGCCGCTGTGGGTGATTACCAGAAAGTTGTTTCCACTACTTAAGCTTGACGACTGACATATGAAACTTAAGATTTCGGCATATCAATTCTGTGGCCCACAATCGTACAATATAAACGATCTAATTTGAGAGAATATACAAATTTTTAGTA
Organism: Drosophila watanabei; assembly: GCA_008042575.1. Taxonomy (NCBI): domain Eukaryota; kingdom Metazoa; phylum Arthropoda; class Insecta; order Diptera; family Drosophilidae; genus Drosophila; species Drosophila watanabei. The sequence goes on from VNJS01014917.1 coordinate 1,584, forward strand.
GATAATTTCCGATTCGTAGTATTTTTAGTAATCTTTCGAAGTACAATATCACGGGATTGAAACTGATAACCAAGAATTACAATTGCAACTTTATCAATTGTCGGTGCAATAAATCAGCTTGCATGTTCTTCAAGATGTGTTCTATCAGCTCTTTTTCGGGCTGAGAGAGGTGCTAAATAAAAGACACGTCTACATTCGTTGAGTTGATATTTCAAACTTATTTTATTCATGAGATAGGATTTTGTGTCTTAACTCTAGACCCACGCATCGGACAGTCCCTATTGTGGGAAATGTAAAAAGTGTGATAAGGGGGATCACAGCTAAACCCCGCATTTATCTTAAACATACCCTTTGATCGCTCGCAGGTCATATTTCGTGTTGCTTGTTTTCCAGATACATATTTGATGATCGGCCCAAGTGGCGGTTTTATTTAAAGATATGTACACAAGTTCTTAGCAGTCCTGCAGAGGTTCAAATAACCAAACAAAAATATTTCTTTGTTCCTGTGTGAACATTCTAAAGGGGGTTATATTTGAAATTTCCATCATAGCTCGCAAATAACTGTTGACCGTTTTGTGCGGTCGCAAAAAAAATTTTTTTTCTAAGAATTGAAGCGAAGACTCTCAGAGCAACCGATTGAATTGCTTTTATACAAATTATGCTCGCGATCAATTGACGAGCAGTTTTATCTGTTCTCTCTTTTACGAGCGTTTGGTATTAAACGATGAGTCAACATTGTTACTTATTTAACTTAACTCTGAATAAATCGATTAAAAGATAACTTCATTATTTGTTTTATTCAAGTTTAAAATTTCAAGAAGATCTAACATCCAAAGAAAGGAAATGGCCGGGAAAAGATCATTGGCGATGACCTTTTCAGTGAATCAGTCTTTTTAAAAGTCGCTTTGAGCGAATGTCACCTCGTATAAGTCATCGGAAGAGATCGTTAAGAGAGCGCGCTTACCAACAGCTTAACGTAAAGCAATAATCTGAAAACCGAAACAAAGAGAAACGAAGTCGACAGCTCAGAGCAAAAGCGACTGTTTGCTTGCGAGTGGGACATAAGGAAAAAAACGGTCAAGAATTATATGCAAGCTATGATTTAATCCGAACAAGTTAATTAGACTAAATTTAACATGTTTTTAAACAGTCGATAACAATTGTCTCATAATACATTACCCGTTAAAACAAAGATTTAGTGGACTGTATCTTATTTTTTTTTTTACAATTTTATTTTCTTTTTGTCTTAACTGTTTGCATTTATATTCCTGGTAATGGAAAGACAAAAGTTATTGCTTGCAGCTCTTGTCTACCATAACATTCTCGAACGAAATATATTACAATAACCAGCATAACTATTAATGCGATTGTTAAATCAGCATGTTCGAAATATTGATGGAAATTAAATTTTTTTAGTTTAGAATGATGTTCTTTAAAATATTCAATTTCATTATTTATTCGTTGAAATTCAGCAGTAAGATAATATTGTTAGTTTTCGGTACTTCGTTAACATCGCCTAAATATGGTGCTTTCAGATAAAAGATTATGGTGGGCAACTAAAATGTTATCGTCGGTTCTTGCCGTACAGTATGGTGCGATACTCAAGAACCCAAAAAGAGGCACCTTAACGCTAATAATAAATTTATCGTCGGCAAATAAACACTCGGTTGTTAACAGTGTATACGCCTCCTTAAGCTCCGTACCCAACCGTTTTCCAGGAATTAGTAAATTCTCCGAAAGACCTTGCTGCATTTTAGCGATCTCCCTTTTAAGCTAATTTGGCCGCAGAATATTTCTGTTTAGCCTACCATGGTTTCTATTAATCAAAAGGTTTACGATACCCGCTTGCATCTTTACACGCTCTTCAATCAAGGTGTGCATCTGTTTTGTTACCATAACTTTATTTATATAAACATAATAACATTCTTTTAGAACTTCTGTCATGTTTTTAATTTTTTTTTTTGCGTTAACCTCCAAGGTTGTTAGATTTAAAAATTGATGGTTGAATCAACCACTGATGAACTAGCTTGTCTAGATTGTTTTGGTTGTCTTATACTTTTTTCATATGTTTTCCTAACTGTTCCGGGCCTTCCTCATCCTTTTTACCAAATGAAATATGATACAAGGAACCCAAATTTTCGGACGGGCGCGGTTACTTCTTGATCTAGGCGGCATCATAAATAAACTATTCTTTTCTTCTATATCCGATAACTTATTTTGCATATTATTTAAAACTAAACTACGTTGCTCTTTACAGCCATATACCTTTGCCATTCCCTTGAGATAGAAGTTATGGATGCATTTTTTATCCAAATTCCAAAAGGGGTTTACGATTCCTAATATATTTTTAGGCGAGTTAAAGTGAAGTAATCATGCAACGAACAATGTTTTAACATTACTATACTGAATGGAAAGTTAAAAGGTGAGGAAGTTTTCATTTCGATTCCTAATGATGCCACCCGATATGCCGTTTGAATTTAAAAGCCTTTAATTTCCGATCGGCCTTGCATTTGCCATGACCATCAACAAATCAAAAGGCCACCCCTTAAAAGTTTATGATTTGAATCTTAAACATCCGTGACTTTCTCATGGACAATTATATTTTTCACGTTCACGGTTTAGAAGACCATCTGCGTTTTTTGTTTTTGGGTCTGATAACAAGGCAAAAATGTCGTGTATCACAAGATTCTTAAGTGAAGAGCAACCTATGTACTAAAACATAGAAACAAACATAAATGAGTACAGTAGGTATTATAGTAGCCCTAAGAAAAGGGTCAAAGGAATGTTGAAAAGAAGAGAGAATAAAGGAAGAGAAAGACAGTCTTGTGAGTGATCCGGAACAGAACAGACACGATAACTCTGATTTGGTCCTAAATATACAGTCGTGGAAAAAATAATAGAAACAACGTTCTCTTCTGTAACTTGAAACCGATTGCTAAATATTAAAGATAGGTTTAACAATTCAACGTAGGTTAAAGCATAAAATGATACATTTTATACAGATTCGTTTCAAAAAGTGGTATTTTATATTCAGAATGGGTAATGGAGTGCATTGTACAGCTGGAGATAGAAATACAATAAAAACTCTGAAGAATGAGGGGAAAACCGAAAGAAAAATTTCTCAGATTTTGAAGTGCTCAGCAAAAAAAGTATTTTCGGCCTTTCATTTCACAGACAAAAAGGAAACTCGGGGTAGAAAGCAGGCCACAAACCAAAAGTTTGATATCTTATTAGTTTGTAAATCGAAAAAGATCCTCAAAAACGACATACAGGCATCAGTTACCAGTCGCATAATTAGTAATAGACTGATTGAAAATGGTTTGAAGGTATATTTCGCAAGAATAGTGCCATATCTAAGCACAAAGAATATTGAAAAAAGACTCACTTTTGCTCATCGTCAACTGAACCTTAAAAACTTGTATGGTCTGATAAAACCAAAATTAATATGTTTGGATCAGACGGAAAGGTATATGTTAGACGAAGGAAAAATTCAGCTTTCAATCGGAATCATACCAAGAAAGACAATTAAACATGGCGCAGGAAATTTGATGCTATGGGGATGCTTTTCCTCGTCTGGAATAGGGCCAATTTTCGAGATAATGGGAAAAATGTGTGCCCTAGACTATCTAACATACTAAAGGAGGTTATGCTGCCCTATGCCGAAGATGAAATGCCGCTAAAGTGGGAGTTTATGCAGGATATGACCCAAACATTCGCCCAAATTAGTTAAGAAATGGGTCCAGGACACACAAATAAATTTAATGGAGTGGCCCGCTCAATCCTGACTTAAACCCAATTGAGCATTTATGGGGCATACTAAAAAAAAAGAATTGGCGGCTTTAAGGCCAAAAATAAGAAAGAATTGTGGGAGATAGTGCAATCAGAGTGATATGCATTAATACCTCAATTTGCGCCAATCTGGTTGCTTCCATGCCTTGTCGGTGCTCTGCTGTTATTACAGACTGTACCACTAAATATTGATAAACAAGGTATACAATTAAAAAAAAAAAGGTTCAAGTGAATTTTATCGTTTTGTTTCTATTATTTTTTCCAAGGGAAACAAATGTAATTCTTTTTTTTAAATTGTTAAACAATTCTATAAAATATATGTGTTAATTATTATAATATATACTTAAATATATGTTAACAAAAAAATAATTCATTTATTATCGGATACGCGTCTTATGAAATAAAAGAAACTAAATGAAGCAAAAAGTTTGTTTCTATTATTTTTTCCACGACTGTATATATTTTTTTGTTTTTTAAACAAAGTCCAAAGCTTTAAATTGGGACGAGGCAACTTTCGTCTGGTCTGCTAGTTTATGCATATATAAATCAAACATTTTTTACCTTCGACAACCCTCACTCGATTGTCCTTACCTTTGTAAGCTTCTCCTGTTGCCTTTGGCCATCTGGCTTGGGTTGCAATTTTGTTTCTTCGAGAGTACCACTTGCCCTTCTTCTATATTTGGAGCATCCGTTGCAGGGTATGTAAGTAATTTAATTTTTTTAATTAATTTTCACCTACCTACATTTCCTATTTTGTTATCATTCAAAAATTCAATAATTTCTATCGGCGGTCGTCCTTTTAAAGAGTGACCTGGTGTCAAGACTTCATTATCCCCTAAATAATTATCTGAAAGATATAGGGACCGTGAGTTCGAAACTCCTTCTATTAAGCATATCAAGGTTGATATATCTTTGCACGTCAATAAACTATCTCTATCTCAGATGGTATTTCATACATTTCAGGGTGGCCTCTCAGATATCTCCAAAGTGAGGTCATTCCGTGGGGATAAAATGTCACTCAGTAGCCTCTTTCTCAAGCTGAGACGCAACCATATAATTTTCTTTTATGGCTTTATTCAGTTCTTCGTCTAACTTTCTAGCTGCGCATACAAAATTTGTCCCATTGTCGGACTAGATTTATATCTATATATATATATATATATAATTTCTCTCTTCTTGCGGTAAACCTTCCGCTGCCGACTGGAACCGTACGCTGGAGCCCCTTGATGCCCTGAACATCCACGGCTACCTACTGCAGATTGCAGGGAGCTACTTCAGTGAGAGGACACGGACGTGGGTTCCAGAGAATACAAAATCTCAGCCAGAGTCCCACAGGGCTCCGTGATGGGACCCCTGCTCTGGAACACCATGTACGACGGAGATCTGCGACTTCCGATGCCCAGCAATATAGTACCACTATAGTAGGCTTCGCTGACGATATAGCGGTCGTAGTTGCGAATGAGCGCAAGGCGGACCGTGGCTCTCGAGCGCTGGACTGGAGCTTGGCGGTCCTCATTTCGAGCAGGAAAACGGTGAACACGGCTGAGATCCAGATCGGCCGGGCTGTAATCCAGTCCAGGACCCCATAGACAAGGAAAAGCAGCTACGGCAGCTGGCAAGCCAGGTGGGATGCCTCGTCCAAGGGACAGTGGACCTATAGGCTGATCCCCAAAATCGAGGCCTGGATGGGGCGGAAACCCGGGCAGGTAGATTTTTACCTAATACAGGTGTTAAGGGGACATGGCTGCTTCCGTAGCAATACAATAAGGAGGACGGCTGCTCGGAGTGAGGACCCGGGATTATAAAAGATGCGGGTATTCGACCAGTAGAGGGACGCGCTGAAGGCTGTAGCGCGGTCAGCGATCGACACGCTGGTGCTGCTGATGCTGGCGGACCCAAGGACATGGGTACTGAATAAAATTGATATTCTTTCTACTATTTTATTATTATCGTTTCGGCATGTATTTCCTTAGCTGTTAAGTAACTTGGATAAGACTTGTTTCTTGGTTTTATATTAACAAATCCAACTATGTAACATAATTCTTCTTAATTTGTGGATGGATGAATAATTTGTTACATATAGATTCTCTCCCCATCAGTTGTCAATACCGTATTGACACTTTTTTCTTCTTCAGCATTTCGATGGGTTGGTTGGATTTCTTTTGATTCTTTCAACCACTTTGGCCCTTTCTACCAAAGATCAAAACTTATTAATCCTCTTGAAGCCGCTTCTGAATATCTTCGGAATTGATTGATTTCACTCTACTTCTGTATGTTTTCGAATGCCATTTGTCCTATGTTAAATAAATTTGATTTTGCTATGGCCACTTTTAATCCAAGCCAAAGTTATGGTAGAATCACTCCAAGCGTTTATTTTTTTCGCATCATGAATAGATTCCTTAATTTTCATACCCTTGCAGGGTATTATAATTTCAGTCAAAAGTTTGCAACGCAATGAAGGAGGCATTTCCGACCCTATAAAGTATATATATTCTTGATCAGCATCAACAGCCGGGTCGATCTAGCCAGGTCCGTCTGTCAGTTTTGAAGCTATCTGAATGATATACTCTCACTCGTACATAAGTCGGAACGAGCCAGATCGAACGACTATATCATATAGCTGCCATACAAACGATCCATAAATTTGTTGAAAAAAAAATTATAACTGCACTGTTTTTTAACATATCTTGATCAACTTTCAAATTTATGCTTTATATATTTAAGATTTTTGGATTTAATTTTATAAAAATCGCACCACTATATCATATAGCTGCCATTTTATATTATTTCAGAATTTTGTTGTAAATTTCATTATAATCGGACCACTATATCATATAGCTGTCATACAAACGATCGGTAAATGTGAAGGAAAAAAAAAATATTTTACTTTACATATAAAAAATGTTAAAAAAAATTTTACCTGTAAAAATAAAATGAATACAAGAGTAATTCATATAATATATTTAATTGGGATAGATTATAATTAATATAATTGGAATCTGCAAGGGTATACAAACTTCGGCGTGGTGAAGTTAGCTTCCTTTCTTGTTTTTTTTTTTTTTGCATTCAAAATATTTTTATTTAAGCAAATTCATAAAAATAAAATTTTTGTTTAAAATTGTCTTCATAAAAAAAAAAATATTTCCACTTTGATAGCCCATAAAAAGGCGAATGGGTGGGCGTGGCACATTATCCAATACATATGTAAATTTTACAACAATTACCTGTCAGTTGCCGTTTAAATTATTTGAATATCTTATTTGGTTTCAAAAGTTATGATTTTTCCAACGTAATATGAGAAAAGGATCAGGATCGGGCCAAATCGGACGACTATATTATATAGCTGACATACAATTTAAATTTATAAATTTGTCAGTTTGCAACATCTACTTTGAGATACAAGCATTATATATTATTTTGGAATTTCGTTTTAATTTCTTAAAAATCAGACGACTATATCATATAGCTGCAATGCAAACGATCGGTCAATGTTTTTTCACATTTACCGATCATTTGTACATTACATTTTACATGTAAAAAGAATGAAAAACTGAAAAAATATGAATATGAAAGTAATCCATTTTAAATAAGATTGGGATAGATTATAATGGGAATCTGCAAGAGTATTCAAACTTCGGCGTGCCAAAGTTAGCTTCTTTTCATGATCAAATTTAAACCAAAAATTACAAAAAAAGAAAATTAGATGCTATTCTTTTAAAATTGATGAAAGAGCTACCTATCAATCGGTTAATATAGACACTACAAGGTGGAATAAATTCTGGCTTGCTGATCCGGAATTTAATACCTTATCGGTTGAGCCGTTTAATTAAAAAAATCGTAAAAATGTAGGCATTTAACATTTTTACGATTATTTAATTTCATTCGATTCACCTTTCTTTTAATTATTAGTGCAAATTAGTGTACAAATCCGATCACATCAAGATCATTATTACACCTCATTTGTATACATATTCTGTCCCTGCTTTTCCTTGGCCAAATCTTAATGAGTTAATTAAGCTAGCAAAACCATTGCAGCCGCACAAAACAGACAGCTAGATTTGGGTGAAAAGATTTGGGTGAAAAAAGAAAATAGAAAATTTACCTAAACGACGAAATTCGGTTGTATTGTGTCGGATTCCACAAACTCAAAGGGCAACAATACGATAGTTGCAACTATGATCGAATCCAAGGATTTGGAAAGATTTTGAAAAAGAAGGTAACAGTGACAAAACAGAATTTTGTGAGAACAATTTTATTAAAACTACCACAAAAGATTCAAGCAGTAGGTATATTGTTCGAATTCCGTTTAAGGACGATACAATCTTAGCAAGCAATGACACGGCTCATTAGCATGGAGAAAAAGTTTCAGCAATCACCTAATCAAGCCGTACTAAGGGATCAAGTCTAACCACAAAATTAAAAATTGTGTTTGACGTCTTAGCCAAAACAACTTATCATAAAAGCATTAATGATATTATAAGTCCGAGTCCAAAAAGATATACTTGATAATTGGGACTACGTCATATTAACGGACATTGATAAAAATTTACCGGCAGATATTCATTGATAAAAAAGATGAAGAATATTAAACATTATGGAGAGACATTCCTGCCGAAAAAATAAAATCCTATAAATTGAAAACAATAACCTATTGTACTGTGTCTGCGCCATATCTTACTACTAGTTTTTTTAGACATTGCCGATAATTTCAAAAATAAAGAAATCGGCAAAATAATTCGAAGCTACTTTTATATGGACAACCTTATGACAGGAGCCAGTTCTACGGAAGACTCAATAAATATTATCAAACAAATTTCCTGCGATTTCATGGCGGTTAATGTTAATTTGAGAAAATGGGTTTCCAATAAAACAGGAATATTAAAGGTCGTGGATGGTACAGGTGACAACAAAATAATATGTATTAGGGATAACGAGTTCGCGAAAACATTGGGACTTCAATGGGAGCCCAGATGAATTTAAATTTAATGTCAACATAACGGACAATAAAAGAGAAAGTAAACGTACGGTGCTTTCCATATTATCCATCCCCAGTAACCATTACAGCAAAGCTTTTAATACAAAAACTTAGGCTTTCTAAAAAAGGTTGGGATCAGGATTTATGTAATGATGATGTCCGAGAATGGGAAAGCTATAAAGATAAACTGGGAGTATTGGAAAATTTTCGAATACCGATAAGAATTCAAAGTAAATCTAATTTGGGTATTAAATTCACCGGTTTGCAGATGCGTCAGAAAAAGCATTTGCCTCAGTAGTATATGCAAAAGAAGGAAAATTGGTTACAGTAGTAGATAGCAAAAACAGGGTTAATCCAATTAAAAGTAGGAAGACAATTCTAAAACTAGAGCTTTGCGCAGCTCATCTTAGAAAATTATTTTAAACAAGAAAGGATGCTAACTTCGCCACGCCGAAGTTGGTATATCCTTGCAGATTCCAATTGTATAAATTATAATCTATCCCAATATAATATGAACTACTTTCATAATCATACAATTTTTACAGTTTTACATTTGTTTTACATGTAAAGTAAAATGTAATTTATCTCCACATGTACCGATCGTTTTCACGGCATATACATGATATAGTTGTCGAATTCTTTTGAAATTTATAACAAAATTCTGAAAAAAACGAAATACTAGTATCTAAAAGTAGAAGAAATTATGTTGAAAACTGACAAAGCTATACTTTTTCTAAAAATTTCTCGACCGTTCTTATGACAGCTATATGATATAGTAGTCCGATTTTTATAAAATTAAATCCAAAAATCTAAATCAATATATAAAGCTTATAACCGAGAGTTGATCAAAATATGTTTAAAAACAGTGAAGTTATAATTTTTTTCCAACAAATTTACGGATCGTTTGTATGGTAGCTATATGATCGTCCGATCTGGCCCGTTCCGACTTATGTACGAGTGAGAGTATATAGAAGACTATCTACAATATTTCATTCTGATAGCTTCAAAACTGAGAGACTAGTTTGCGTATAATCGGACAGACGGACGGACATGGCTAGATCGACTCGGCTGTTGATGCTGATCAAGAATATATATACTTTATAGGGTCGGAAATGTCTCCATCACTGCGTTGCAAACTTTTGACTGAAATTGTAATACCCTGCAAGGGTATAAAAATGTTTTAATTTATAAAAAATAATTTTTGGCTGACCCTAAAAAAATAATTTCTTAGCCTTTTTTGTATTAATATTATTTAAAAACCAATGTAAAGGAAAGATTTTTCATTCAAAAAAAAACATGAACAAATTCAAAATTTTAACCCTAATAAGCGTTTTCGCGCTTAAGTAAGACCAGATTTTTTGGTATTTTGGAATATTTTACCCCTGAGTTGCTTTAGCTTATGCCGTTGCATTTTCGCAGACGCAGCTTGACGCAGCCGATGAAAGTTGATTTTGGTCCAAAAAATATCCACAAAAGTCGTAGTTATAGTGTACTCGGTGGCTTCATCAGCTTCAAAAGATATAGACTACTTTAGCCAGAAAAAAATGAAAAAAATGGACACCTGGCAGGTAGCGATTTACCTGTGCAAGCCCAAACACAACTGCCGTTTTTCAGCTTAGTTTACAGGCAATGAATGTATCTATTATTTAAAGAAAAAAATATGACAATAGGTAATATACATTTTGAGTAATGCTACCTGAAAGCAAAGAGTATAGAATTATATAGAGAGGGCATCAACTATGCTTTGCCTTTCCTACGCTTGTAGGCAAGGGGAAAAAGAGACACATGTATTTGTTCTATTTTATTTTATTGTTTACACAATTCATAAGTTTAAGTGGGGTTTGTGTGTATGTGTGAATGAGCCCGTCAACAAATTTTGAACGAAATTTCATTTTGGATTTTGCTAAGCGAGAGACAAACAACTTTGTACAAAAGTACAAAATTTTTTTCCTCTGTGCATTTTAACTCGATCTATGGTCGTGCTGGTTAAAGCGTTGGATGGCAATGTCAATGGGGGATCGATCCCTCGAAAATGCGGTTTTAAGTTTTGTGTTTTTATCTGAATTTTTTTTTTTTTTTAAATTACATAAATCTTAAAATTTAAAAACTTTGATTAAACAAAAAACATTTCCTTGCTAAATTGAATTCTAGTTTTAAATCGTTACAAACTAATTTAAAACATTTTTAGTATCTTTTTCTAACGTTTATTCAATTTTATTTTTTTGTAAACATACAATAAAATATAATGAAAAAAAAAACACAAGAATAAATTATTTAAAAAAATAAGAAACATAAAATAAAAGACTAAAAACTAAAAATAAACATTTAAAAGATAACAAATAAAAAACTGAGGGACTAGTTTGCGTATAATCGGACGGACGGACTAGCAGGCGGACAGACGGACATGGCTAGATCGACTCGGCTGTTGATGCTGATCAATGCATATGTTGGCTCATTTGAGTTTTATTTTGAAGTTGTATTTTTTGTTTTTATGAAGTCTAGTGTAAGCTAGTGTAGGGCGAAGGCGGGAGCACAATAAAGCTCTCTCTCGCTCATTGCGAATTCGCCCCGCCTTCGCCAACCGTCGTCAAGCTAGGGTTTAAGTTCTCTTGTATAAAATATAAGAATTGTCGAAAAATTGAATTCAAATCGAGCGCACATCTTTTCGCTTTCGTCTTGCCAAATAAAATAATTTCTTGCCACAAAGTTTTTCGGTTTTTATTTCTAAAAAACTATTTAGAAATTTCATGGCGCCCCCGGGACAAGAATTATTTAAATTAAAAAGGCAACAAATTAAAAGGGACAGTGACACAAAATTAAAAGTGACAGTGACACATACAAATAAAAAGTGCAATTAAAAAATTATATTTTTTTTCTGTGCATTGAAAAGTATTTGTTATTAAAACAAATAATTGTTGCCCGCGACGCGCTATTTGTTATTAACCTCGCTTTCAATTCTTGGCACATACGTATTAATATAGTAGAGCTAGATTTGCATGAAAATTATATTATTATATATTATATTATATTATTATATTATATTATATTTTACATATATATTCTCTTAAAATACATACACATTTATCTATATTGAATCGCTTTGGACGCAACATTTACTTGAATTTTGTATTGTATTACTGCAATCACTGTCGCCCCCTCTCCTCCTTCTCGTTGAAACTCCCATTAATAGTTGGGAAGTTAATCCCAGCCGCACACCATTACAGACAAATAAGCCTTATATACAGCTGCAGCGGTGAACTTTTTCGTTTTCCTTTTCGCTTTCGCTTGCACCGATATAGCAAACGTTGTTGTTGTTGGGCCCTTCTCGTTTGGCGCGCTTAGATTAGCTGACCGCCAAGTGACGCGCTACCCTGTATTCGGCGGGTATACTCTTTTTTGGCGTCATTTGCACCCACTATTAATTGTGATACTGCGTGATTTGATTTTCGATTTAAATAATTTTTCGTTGTCGTTCTCATCAGAATATAATAAACTATTCGAACAACAATTTAATAATTTAATATTAATTTATTAATTAATTATTAATTATTAATATTTTTCGTTTAATTTGATAATTAGTGATTCGAAAGTTTATTAAATCGTCATTTGTCGTCTGATTGAGAAATATATTTTGAACATTCATAAATAAATAAATAAATAAATAAATAATAATAATAAATTTAATAATTATTTAATTAAAAAAAAAAAAAAAAAAAAAAAAAAAAAAAAAA